>CM030836.1:14677002-14769502 GCA_018105865.1 Metaphire vulgaris
TAAAGTGGTTTATGAGGCTAAGTAAGCCTGTGTGAAAACCACTGTAAAATTCAAATGTCAAACTGTAAACCATTCAAATGCCAACTAGAACATCGTTGCATTGAAAGCAGTCTACTGATGAAAACATAGTCTATTCAGGTGGAACAGAGATTCACAGGATAAATGCCGGAAACAGACCTACAGCCCTTGCTGTCAGAATGCTTAAACAAGTGACCTACGAAATAACCAGGCAGTCAAATACACTGTACAGGATATTATGGCATGTAATTTGACCATTTGACCATTTGAATTACTATAACAAGGGAAAACAAGTGATCAGAGAGATGTGGTCTACAGAATTTCACAACTTAGAATCAGACAAGACAGCTGTACACGCAGCAGACGACAAATTATGTGCCGTGTTTACGTTGAAGCACTGGAGTGGAGTCAAACGTATTGCATATTCACTAACAATGCTATTATTTCTGCCAATTGATATAATTATTGAGTGGGCTTAACTGTAGCAAAATATAAGCAGTATTTTTAAATGTCCCTGGTTGCAGGTTAATAGATCATATTCAATGATTAATATCCAGGTTCATATCTACTTGATATGGAAATCATCACAGGATTAGCCAATTCTACAATAAAAATCACTTATGCTGATTGCAAGTCAATGCCTAATTACTTATACAGTTAATGATTCAAAGGAATAAATAACAATAACAGAAGGCAACATTCAATAAGGAATAATAAAGATAATAAAGTAGCAGTAGTGGTAGCAGTAGTCATAGTAGTAGCACTACCGGTAATAGCAGTAGTAGCAGCAGCAGCCAGAGCTCGAATTGCTGGGGGGTTGGGGGGGTTCAACCCCCCCTTTAAAATGGTATACCAGTGGTATTTACATAAGGCAGTGGGACTGTCTCTGATAATACTCGCCATGACCCCCCCTTTCATTTTCTCACAATTCGAGCACTGGCAGTAGCAGCAGTAGTAGTAGTAGTAGTAGTTGTTGTTGTTGCTGCTGCTGTAGGAGGAGGAGGAGCAGCATCAGCAGTAGTAACATTATAATCTGTGGTAATCTAATTACATACCCATTTGTCAGTAAGACAAATAAAGCTTAAATTTAAAAATTCACCACAAATGACAGATAGGTCAACTTATATAGGATTCGGTTTGAGAAAGTGCAGTACTAAAGTAGGTCATTCATATTATCATGGTACTGTTTATCACCCAGCATAACTGCAGATGTATGCACGTAATGTTCAACAGACCTACGTAATTGACAACTGCAATTATTACGGATACTGGCTGCCAATTAAACTTAATTTTACCTTATACTTAGCATGTCTGAATTTACTGCAGAATGCCGCTATAAAATGTCACTGCAATTAAGACATAATTAAGAAAATTTGGGACCATTATTTAGCACAAAAAAACATCAGTGCAAAATGCAAATATACGGTACATACCGGTTTCAGATGATTTATCAAAAGACCTATTGAAAAATGCAAAATGCAAATATACGGTACATACCGGTTTCAGATGATTTATCAAAAGACCTGTTGAAATTTTACCTTAACAAGAGCTGAACAATGACCATTCTGTAACATATATTGTTGCATTTCTTCAAAAGTGAATTTTGAAAAATCTGGTGGACCATCTGGATTAACAGCGTGTCGTATGTCTAGCAAATCGCCGAGTCCATTCAGTAACTGCAGCAAAAAGACGTCCTTTTCCTGCAAGAATCAAAATTGTACAGAAAAGTGTCACCATATAAAAACTAAGCATTGCAAAACTACATAAGAATGACAGAAACAGCAATATTACTGACACGATGCACACACGTTACAACATTAACTGGTCTGAAAATCATGCAATCTTTTTTCTGCCTTAAATTGTATCATATTTCATTAATCTCTACTTGTATATGATTAATATTTTTCATACAGTTGGACTCCATAAAGTGTGCCCTTGCTCTGAACATTAGCTATTATGATGCATAACAAATTTTCAGTTTAATAATAATAATAACAATAATAATAATAATAATAATAATAATAATAATAATAAATATTTAATAACTGAATTAACAGTTTTTCCATCACTTACCCAATCACTTTCTGCCGTTGCTTTATAGCCAGCATACAAGCCATCAAACTGTGACAGTACATACGACACATGTCGCCAGTAGATGTCACTGGTGCCATATTTCGTGATCATAACACGAATCCACTGATCCTGACTTGCAAAGAACTTACGAAATCTGGCCTCAATTTCTTCTTCCCCCTTTTTTATGAAGAAGAGCTTCACATTTTGATAATGTTGCCAAATCTGTCTATAAAACAACACTATTTGCAATTAACAACGTCTTTAACCCCTTAAGTTGATGAGCAACGCTCATCATGCATTATCTATGCATAATGTGCCATACTGACGAGCACCGCTTGTCATATATACCATGGACAATTGGACACCATACAGTGTAAGGCAATGAATGCGCTGAATATATAGCCAAAACTCTTTCTGATATTATAAATGACAGAAGATATCATTAGCATTCTTTAAGTGACAAATATTGAAGCATTTGCCTATTTTGCGATTAAAGCACGAACTATGAAAGGTGACAACCTGGTGGTCAAGGCATCACTGGCAGTGAGAATACAGCAACGTAAGGCAGGTGAGTGTTGTTAGACACTATTTGGGCTATATTGGGCTGGTTTTTATAAAATGTGCTAGTAGATAGTAACAGCTAGTCACAGGCCGACCATGCCCATGAGTCTTAAGCTCTGGCATGTGATAGCAAAAAGTTCGACTAAATTTAGATAAAATTTTTAAATAATGAGTAAAAACGATTTAGTAAAGACGAAGTGGATGGTGCAACTGTTAGAAGACTGATTATAGCAAAGATGAGAGTGATCCTGGATCCACTTCTGACACATGAATGATAAAATTATCATAAATTATATTAACTGGTAGCAAAAGGGTTAATGCATATTTCACAAGTTTTATTTCCATTTATATCACAGATTTCGCAGATTTTAAAAAATTGCATATACAGAATAAAATTCGGAACAGAAAATCCTAAATAGAAACTACCGGTAACAATTGTTAAATTTACTTCATAATTCAATAATAATGTAAGTCCCCACAAAGATAAAGCCTTATCAAAGAGAATAGACTTTTAAAATAAGATGAAACCAAAATTGTAACAGAAAGAAAAGCAATAACAAAATGCATATTAAAAATTATTGTTAATCATTTGATTATTATTATTATTATTATTATTATTATTATTATTATTATTATTATTATTATTATTAAACATAGATATTATTGTGGCAACTAATACAGTGACTGCGTGGACACATTACAAATTATAGATTATAAATTGATAAGATATTATGGTTCATAAGTATTGAATCATTCCACATAAGAACAATTTTCATCATTTTGCGCAACTGCTGGTATGTAAAAAGTCATCCTGGGTGCCAGATTGATAGTGGCTACTTCAGACCTTCGGACTCTTGGAAATGCATGTGAGGGAGACCAGAATTTACATGGCTGAAGCAAATATCTTGTGACTGTGGATTAACTTCTACAGAGGCATATGAAGCCACACAATAATGAAGCCACACAAGTTTGAGAACAGTGGAAGGTAATAATTGCAATGGCCACAACCGGCTTCACAAACCGATGATGATGATGATGACAACGATGATGATGATGATGTCAAAAAATCAGCCTACTTGGCATTGTACGACCGTTTTCCATCAGAACGCCAAAGTTAAGCAACGTTAAGTGTGGCTCATACTTGGATGGGTGACCATCCAGAGATCGAATCACGGTGCCAGCAGCCAACCAGGCTATTCATTGCTTAGACATGATTAAATTGGTGGCAATGTTAAGATGTGAAGGTCAAATATGGGTCTAGAGAAAGAAATGGCAAACTACTCTAGATTTTTCTTCCAGCATTCATTCTTATAACCAAGAATTGTCATATATGAACCAGAGGACCAAGAACTAGAACCTTCTATGGCCATAGAAAGTGGACATACATAGCCTCCACTCAGAGACCGAGAACTGAACCAACCTGACCATTTATAAAAGAACTGGCACTTCTATAGGTGCAGCAATAAACAAACTGTTATATTTACTCTTTAACAGGTACAAAGCTGTAATAACATTTGCAAATTATGGCATGAAATAGCTCAAATGATAACATAAGAAGAACAATTTAGTTGAAACTTGTAACAGACCTAGCAGTGAAAATGCCCTCTAGAAATCCTGCAGCATACATGGCAACTGAATTATTACACTGGTGTCTGCAATTGGCCTTAATTTCAAGTACTCCCCAGCCAGTGGCATTGAGCGTGTTATTGTAGTAACCATATGCAACACCATTCTTATCCATGACACCAGGCTTGAAGGAAAACTTCCCGCTGGTTCCATCAAAGTACACAGTTCCTTCCTGATAGTCATCTGTTCAGATGAAAGAACAAACATAAGATACATCATCATTTCATATTTAATTTAGACAATTCATTTCCATTAATACTGTATAATTTATATGAATGTAATTTTTAACTGGTAGCAGAATATTACATTATTAATATAAGGATGCAGTTAAGAGAAGCTCTCTAACATAGGTCAATTTTTTTACGTTCTCAATATCAGGTGTGATTAGGTACCTACGGATTAACATCATTGCCGCAAAGTGATTTCAGTGTACTTACAAGTATGTAAAGCTAAGATATTTTAGGGCATTTAGCTGTATTTATTATATATCAAAAGTGTCAAACTCTGAGCTTGTGACTGTTGAATTATTTAAGTCATTTTGTTTGCCTGTGCCTATGTACCGGTATACTGCTGAGGCAACTGTGTCGAGTAGCATGAACTTGTAAAATAACTGCAAAAATAAATGTGTACCGGTATATAAGATTTTTGGCACATGCTCTTGGCAAAGTATCACTGTTTAAAAAATTGATCTGGTTAATGTGATTGTTACTGATCAGTATGCAAAGTTTCACAATTTGTACTGGTATACATCAGTCAGTGTTTTATAGTATAATCGATATTGAATATGTGTAAGTTTGCCAAGCACATCACTACATGACTGAGTAAATTTTCTGTACTGTTTATGTCTGCTGTAGCAGGTGACACAATGCTGATGGATCAATCCAAAGATAGTGCAGCAATCACAGGTTTTGCACAAACTGTAGCTCCTCACCTTACAAACTTCCACTCACACATTAAGGTTGTTCTATTTGCTAATGAACCTTGTGCCAAAAATTCATTATTGCTTTGTATATTATGCTGTCAAACAAACATGGGTGCCAAGAATGGCCAAGTATGCCTTTGCATGCGTGCACTGCATATTTACTACCAATTTTTAGAACAAGATTAAAACCCTATTTTTTTACCAGTTATATCCATCATAGACTGTCACCTGGTTGTCCGGCCGGATATCCTAGATTTGACCTACTCTTGAGTGATTTTGATTTGGGGCTGTCCATTAATTACATTAACAATTTTTGGGCAATATTTGACCCCTGTAAACAACTGTCAAACTTTCAGTGACCCCTAATAATTATGTCAAAAGCTTTTGACCCCCCCCCAAGATCAGTGACGCCCTTTTTTTGCTCATCAAGTGACAAAATGTGGTGGCAATTACCTTTTTTGCTTCTCAGGCTTTTTGCGTTGCAATAAATAGTATTCCATGAGATTCCCTATTTTTAATTATTTGTAAAAACGAAATTGTTGACATAAACTTCTATTGACCCCTTCCCCTATAAAACTGTTTCGAACCCCTATCATTATTTTTTGACGTAACTAATGGAGAGCCCCTTTGGTGTGCCATCAGCTGATGCTTCTGCGCTTCATCCGTGGCGCTATAGAAGTTTATGATTAGATAATAGACACGGGGTCAACTTAACTAGCGCATGGATCATTTCCCCTAAATCCGGAACTAAAATTTAGTTCCGGATCATATTTAATATGAACTACCATCGAGTGTTAACCTTCCATCATTATAAATGGCGCTATAAAGGTGTACGATAATAATTATTAGCCATGTTCTACAATTGTACAGAACTAACCATTACCTCCGAACAGCGCTTCGCCGTGTCCAATGAGACTACAGCAGAGGCAAAGGACTGGAAACAGTGCACCGTTCAACATTTCCAAGCTGAAATTTTTCAATCTGATTAATTGAAAGGAACCGAGTGTGCATAGCTGGAACACGGAACAACTGGTTCCACACACGATTACAACGTCTTATATAACAATTGCCATCGACTGTTTACACCATTGCAATTAACTCCTTCTCCTCCTTCTCACCCTCAATCAGCTGCAAAACATACAACCAACTGTCTAAACCCGTAGAAACTAGTAGATTCTGGAAGATCCAGTGTTTCTTCCAGTTTCCCACTGACTGATCTCTGAATGACTTGTTTTTTGCGGATGTATTTGAAGTACCATCGATTGATACCATTGGGTTTTATAAATGGTGCCATAGAAGTGCATAATCATCATTATCAAGCAGATTTAAATCACCCACCCCGCCGCAATTCCAACTACACTGGTAACACTGCTTGCTGATGATTCATTATTGCTTCTAGTTTCAATTTCTTATACTATTTGAATTGTTAGTCTCTATATTTTTATTAATTAAAACAGTAGTAATAAATATTGTGCACTCTATAGTATGAGAACTTTTTTCTCTGAAACAATAAATTTCTTTTACTTCAAGTTTGCATTTTTTACTATTAGATTGTAATATCGTATACAATTTTATATCTATATTATCTAAATCAATTTTTGTAATTCTCATTATTAAATATTTGTACTAGATTTATATATATATATATATATATATATATATATATATATATATATATATATATATAATTATTACAATGTTTCAATTATTATTCTTTAAAGTCTGTACAAGCATGTCATTCATGGTTTATATTTCAATAGTTTAGTTAAGCTTTTTCTTTTCTTCTTGACATTAACTTATCAGTCTGTTGAGAAAAATAAACTTGATTGATTGACTTGACTAGAATCGCTACACAATTATGGTACTGTACTCCAATTCTATCCACAATAGAGACGTCAGTTCAAGTCAGATTGGAAACAGCAACACATAATATGGAGCAAAAGCCTGTTTGTATTTATCCACACTATCTAATTTCGTTTATTTTTAGCACTCTTAACTGAAAAAATTAATAAAGTAAGCAATTTCCCATTCTAAACTAGTTCAAATGTGTAATATGTAAGCAATGAGTTTTCTATTGAATCCTGTATTATTACATATGCAACCTTCCCAGATTTTGACAGCTTGACCATAAGTCAGTCATTTAGCAAACCTTCAGTTAATAAACAAAACAAAGAAACCTGTTTTATTCACATCCATCACCAAACTTAGGCCATGCATAGCATCAAATATGAATAATCAAACACTGAAGCATATTCTTATTCTTAAATTGAGCCTCAAGAGACAGTCTACAAAATGACACATTGCATCTTACAACTACATAAAATACCATACATAATTACTGTACATTGATTAATAAACATAATTTTACACATAATGTTCATGTGCCATCAAGAATACAGTTTGAAACAAAGTCAATTTTATTCTATTATTAACTAATCTGCAGTAAGGTATAAATAGTATGCAGTTCGGTGTCAATATTTACATTTGCTGAAATTTACAAGCAAACAAACAAGTGCTCCTATCAAGTCTGGTCATTAACAATGTCCTCAGTCCTATTACCTGGTTCATAAGCCCATGTCTAAAGTACAACTTCGAAAATGGTTCACATGATTTTAAGTCAATGCTATCAAGTCTGAACACATTTCATTAAAATGCAACCACATCAACCCCTGTTCATTCTTCATCTCTTACGGCATCACCTGCAAATGTGTTGGTACAATGATCAATGTTCAATGCTCTTTAGTGTTGCTTTTGTTAGTAAAACGTCTTGGGCAATTCAATTTCTTTGGGTTCATCAGCAGCTGTGATGCTCTTCATAATCATACTATCCTAATCACCATTGTGACTTGCCATTCAAATACAATCACAATGCACTCGAAACTGCTGTCAATTCAAATATCAACACATCTCCTCCACCAATGAAATAATCACACCGCTTTCTCAAGCTGAAATCCAACTTCATGCAACATCTGGTCCTCGGCTGCATTTAAACGATGAACCTTCTTCAAGTCATCAATTATGGTACTGTGGAAGGTGGAAGATCTCCAGGTTTTGACTTCAGCTCAAATAAAATCAATGTACCTTCACGGTCATTTTGACAGAATTTGCTTAGTACGTCAATCTATAGCAAAGTATTTGGTGTAATAATAGAATTGTCTATCAGTCGAGCTTAAAAATGAATTAACAATATGCTCATTTTTCATCAAATACTCTTTTAAGCCAACGAAAATTCACACTTCACAATTAGTGCTGAATACTTAGCTGACCGTGCCAAATTCATCTCCTGCCTCTTCATCTGCATCTATACTCAAACTTTCATAGCCTGATATCTTACGTGGTCCTTTATTACAGTTTTGCAGCATGGTTTCTTTCAAACAAAGCTGAAGTTGGCCATCATAATTATAAAGAGCATTGTAGTTTGTCATCTGCATCACGGATGAATTCCTCACAGACCTCATAGTCTGATTCTTTGAAGCCTGCCTCTTGCTGTAAGTCACTCTCAAACACTTCACACTCCAGATCATCCTCATTCTCATCACAGAATATTTCTGGATTCATTTCATACTTACCGTCATCTTCTTGATCAGAATCATTGTAAAACTCAGACTGGTAGTCACTGAAACCGACATCCTCCTGCCCAAACAATTCACACCGTCCATTGTACTCAAAATCAATTTCTGCTTTTGGTCTGAATTCAGTTTCCCGATCAGACTGTCTCGTCACAAAGGTTGCTTGTTTGAGGCACTGAGGTGGAAGATCGATACTAGCCAGTTGCAATGCACACCAGAGGGTTGTGCGAGCTCGGCGGGTTGAAATGGCCAGATCCATTAGTGCACTAGCAAGAGCAGCAACATCTACAGAATCACAAATGCAATTAATACAACATATATATATATATATAATTTGAAATTCAGCAAATAAAATTCAAGCAAGACGAATTCTAAATTCCAGGGTTTGAACAAATACTGCCATTAAAAGAAGTTGACTATACAGTGGTGTCACTATCAATAATTAATTCATAGGAATTCAAGGGATGTAACAGTAACTGGAATGACAATAAGGGAGTATGACTATGTGTGACTGTATGAGGATATAATAATGTTAATAATTTGTGTTTCTTGCAGTTGTCTATAATATTTTTTGGCTTCACGGTTAGCATTATTTGCAGTTAAAAGTTAAAAAATTTGTAATATGAAAAATGGTGTAAATTTTTTTAATTCAACAGTCAGGTTTCATTTTTTTAAAACTACCTTTCTCCTTCTGAGCCACTCCACGAACATCCATTCGATATTTTCTGCGATTGATTATCTCATTCTTCCTGCACATCTGAAGTTTCTGAGCACCATCCATCCAGTATTCAAATACAATCAAAAGGCTTGGTTGAAATTCTATTCCACGGAGTTGTGCCAAGCGGGATACCAAAGTCACAACCTATCATAGCAAAGATGTCACTATAACTTTCATTTATCCTTAATAAACAAGTCATTTAAAAATGCATGTGAATTCAAAAAAAGCTTCTCATGATCCAAGATTTAAAATGTTAAATATCTATTTCATTTTTAGCAACAATTTATGATGCACAAATGAGCCATAAATATGGCAAAGTCAAATGAATTTTTAAAGCCTATACTCAAAACCCATATATAAGAAAAAGTTTAGACTAGAATTCAGTATTCATTGTTTGTGTTCAATAGATAATTTTTAAGAAAGAATAAATGCATCACAAGTCTGCCAAAAAATTGAAGAAAAAATTATCACATTTGACTCTTTTCTTTTACTAACTCATTAGTAAGTATTTTGCCCAATTTCAAAAGTATTCTAGATATTTCAAAATTTACAAATTTTCTATAACCAATAATACCAATTCAATAGCAACTGTTCCCGTTAATTTTAAATAAATAATCCTGATCATAACTCATAGTTAGTGCTCTAATCAATGAAATATCCAAAAGAGCAATTCTATTTTGGATGTTTTTATCCTGTCCATCTGAGAAGTAATATTCTTATAACCCATTCCTCGAGTTTGCACAATCTTTTTAACCTCGTTAACGGCCATTTATTTGTAACATAATGTAAAATGGATGAGGTAACTCGGAGCAACTCTTAAAGAGGTTAACTAACCCGAGCATGCTCACGTAAAACGTCAACAACAAGTCGATCAATTCTAGATGGATTTGGTGGCATCATTGGTACCGACATTGTATTGTCACTGGTAACTTCTTTCCCAGGATGCTGTCTTGCCATTTCCGCTTCAGTCTACAAACATTTAGAAATCCAGGTATTAAATAACCACGACATAGCATATAAGCTATAACTAAAACATCAAAATGTTTCCTTCAATCACAAACAAAATATTAATTAAAATTGAGGATAAAAACATTCTAGTTTATTTATTTGGTGGTATTCACCTTCTTACGTTCATTTTCCAGCTGTCTGAACTGCTCATAGCAGACATCAAGTTGTTGATGGAGTTCTAGTGCTGCTCCACTATGTCTATAAAGAAAATTACAACTTCATTATAATTTGCCAGTCAATAAATTCTTTCCTTCATACTTTCCTAAATACAAGCCAAACTAAGACTTCTAGATTTTTGCAGTGAACAGAAGAAAGATGTGCATGCTCACAATACAATTCATGGCATTAATAAACTGAAGCAAAGTACACAACAGCAGCTATGCAATTCTATGATTTTAAAAGTTCTTGTCAAAATAAAGCCAGTTTAAATTAGAAACCTTTCTAATTTTAACACTTCAAACCACTGATATAAAATAGTCAACAATTTTTTTTAAAGTAAATGATCTGTGCTGTACCTATTTTGTGCGAAGTACGTTTGGTTTTTGATCCCAAGACTGTTAAACATAAGTGGATCTATGTTTGGATAAAACTGTGGCAGCGAAGCACAATAATCAAGATTTAAAATGCCTTGCACCTGCGGTGCAAACTGCATCAGATACGGATTGTACGCTGGGCAATGTTTGGCATTTGGAAGAACTGAAACAGATGAAGATATGTAGAATGCTGGAAAAGTTGGAGGATTCGTGGTTTCCTGGCCAAACTGTGGCACATACACCATTGGCTCATGTACTGCCATTGGTGTGTTATTAGGGTCCAGCCACGGAACATTGTTGTGAAGCTGGTGCATCAAATGACGATGATGTTGATGATGACTGCTGGAATTAGGTTTGAGTTGAGATGTTTGAATGAAATGGTCTTTTCTCGTGGCTGCCGAAGGATCTTTGTCATAATATGGAATATAATTTCGGTGTACGTCGAGTGAAATTGGCAATAAAGAACTTTCGTCATTTTCGGCCGCAAACAGATTTCTCATTTCAGCATGTTGTGCATTCCAGCCTGGATGAGAGGACCTGATTTTCTCTTCAGCATGGCTCATCCATGGATTTTTGTCAAGTGAGGACGAAAATTTAGATGCAGATATCTGTGTCCGACTGTAGGCCTCATCCCTCAGAAAGAGATCATCTTCTGAATTGTCCTGAGAAATCTGTCGCATCCATGAAGAGACTGCAGCAGACCCTAGTGTTTTGCCCGAGTCAATATCATTCCATATATTTCCAACTGTCGGCAGGTCTCTGTTAAATTCTTCCGGGAATCTGGCATTAATTTTTTCCTTCAGAGATCTCAAACTTTCTTTCCTTATATTTTTCTCTCCAGCCAACCAAGTCGACACCCCAGTTCCAAATGGTGAATAGTATCGCATGATGTTACTGCCGCGATCATTAGACTCCGACGGATCAAAGCTTGCTTCGCACAATCCTGGCTGTTCTTTGGGACATTCGTGCTGAGTCGTGTCGTAAGCATACAAGTTGCTAGGAAGGCTTCCGTATGAGGTAGAATTGTGATCTTGGTCATCATTTGGTGGAGGACTAACACTGCTTACAGGCGTCGCTGACCAACTTTCATCGCAGATGCTGTTCTCTCCTTGTGAACTGCAACAAAAAAATAATTCAAGTTTAACATGGCAAGTACAATACAATGCAATGAAATGTGAAAATTTTACTTTAAAATGATAACTATATGCAAAAGACAAATAGAGCTTGCATTAAAATGAGAAAATACTAAATTTTCATTAAACTATAATGAGAAATTTAACCTAATTAAATTTCAACGAAGATGCTGTAGACAATGTAAATAAAGTTCACTATATAACAATGTCTGAATTGACGTACTGAACACATGTTCCTTCGTCTTGAAGCCATGCTGACAATTCTTTATCCAGTGCAGATTCAACACTGAAAGTCTAAATGAAAAAGTACAAAAACTTTATAATGTACCAAAGTGAAAAATTTCATAACATTTCATTTTGAACAAAAGTCAATCTCTACACCAAATTCATTAATACCATCTGCACAAGAAATTCACATTTTTCGAATATAAATTAATGTAAGCAATTCTTCACTTATTGAACTAGCCCATCTTATAATAACAGCAATATCAAGATACAGTCAGGCATATAAAATCTAGCTAGGAAAATCTAAATGTATAAGATAACTATGGCCTGATCTCAGCCGATGATTTCATAAATACTGAAGTTACTTTTCAGTAAGTTATCTGACAGAAATTCATGTCCACTGTCTCCTAGTCTATCTATTATTTATTCTCTGAAACAATAGAAGGTCACTTGGTCATGCTAAATATATGTAACAGTGAGAATTTTCAAAGCTTTGCAGATTTAATGAAATAGGTCAAACGCACACCCATCTATTAGTTACAAATTGCAACTGTGGACTAGAATCGTTTGCATCTGCTGAGAAAAATTCTGATAATAAATTCTGTTCAACAGGAATTTTGTCTTAAATGTCCAGTTGCCAGAATTTGTAATATGAGAAGCACAGAAGTGTCAATATATTGTCCTAAATGCAATAAATGATCTCAGATTGCCATTTGTCTACACCAGGTGGCAGGCCATAATTACTATAATTAGGTCACATACCAAATCAAGCCTCTAGCCTGTCTTAGGGCAGAGCCTTGTATAACATATACTCCCACTATGAAATATAAATGTTTATACCTGCTTCTTAGGAGTTTCAATCTCAATAGACTCAAGCATGTGACTTGGCAGACAGTTGAAATAAAGGTCTTCGTCCACTTTAGAAATATTTTCATATTCATCGAGCAAAGGTTCATTGCGGTTCCAAAATGCCAATTCTCCAGTGTTCAAGGGAAGAGCATTCAGTCTTGAGAATACCATGTTGCCTCTTTCACTTGCCAGTGACGGAATGAATGGCACGGCACAAGGATTAAATTTGAACTGAAAAAAACATCAGATGCATGAGTCTTATGATAACACAAAATAAATGTAATGACTACAGTTAAATAATTTTGTCGCTATACAAGATAGCACGATGAAGATGAAATCATAACAATATACAGAAGGGGCAGCACCTCTGCATAACCTCATCATCATCATCATCAGCAGCAGCATCGTAAAGCAATAAAACTTCTCTAAAGTAGGTAAGCAAATTTTTCTGAATTTATATAGTGCTTTCAATAGCAGTACCATAGCATGTGCTAATTATTCTTAGGCACTTAGTCTAAATTTTAAATAGCTAAATATTGCCAATGGTTTTGATGGTCAATCAGGCAGAGTCATCAAGAATAGGCGAATAAAGAAGCAAAATCCCTGTATATAATGGTCCCACAAAGAGAACTGCAGAAGGTAAAGTCAGTTCAGTTGACTAAATATAAGAGGCTAATGAAATCTAGTGATATTGCATCACTATCAGGTGTTAAAATCATGATTCTTTTATTTCTGTCAGTTCAAACAAGTGAGTCACAATTAAATCCTTTACTATTCTCAATCGCCAGTGCTACATTTGCTTTAACCGAACAATATTAACACACAATGTGTCTTATAAACTTTTTACAAGATACTAGGAAGTTCTTCTTATGATTCGTAGCTTCCTTGCCAAAAATTACCATCCTGATACTATATGGATTTTCCAGGAAGCACTTCACCTATAATACTTTCTTAGACAAGCTTTATAAACAGAGCAATCAACGTAACCGGCCTAATAATAATAATAATAATAATAATAATAATAATAATAATAATAATAATAATAACAACAACAACAACGGAATAACATGCTATAAAAATACATAAGAGCTACAGTGTACATGTTGAAGTCTCTTGTCTGATTCTTAGTCATCGTTTCTTAGAAACTATTATAAACAAATGATCAGCTGACGGAAGCCCGTGTTAATAATAAACGACGCAATTTCAACGTCGAACAAAGAAACAATTCGGCAAACAATGAAAAAATCTCTAAAAATTCAGAAAATTCGCATCAAATAAAAAAATCGATCTCTTCCATAACAATCCAGGTTTACTTCGGCGTTGAAATCCGGAATTTGGTACGCATTTTACAGCAACAGGTTAATGCGTCACAAAGCAAGCGTGGTTAACAGCTGACCACAACGAAAACGCCACAGAATCTGTTCTCCGAAATTAGAAAATATCAAAATAGAAACGATCTTACTCTCATGTCGGCGTCTTTGTTTTCCGAGACCTTCATGTCGCCGAGAGATTTCTTAAGAGACGAACTTTCGACAGTTTGTAAAACGTGAAAAACAATGAGGAGAAACTTTAGGCGCGCATCCTTGTCACGCTTTGTCTCTGGCTCGTCTTATCTCGACGTTGACTGACAGGAGCCGGCTGTTCCGTCCGCCGCCCTCCGTCTAATTTGCATACGCTGTCGCACAATGACTACTATGACTAAAATTCCGATAAATTTTACAGTCTGTGAACTTAGAGCTTGCAAACACATATTCTAGAAGTTTAGCGGACGTCAAAAGTCCAGTAATGAACAAGCGAAGTAGCTGTCGAATGAGGATTTTGATACAGGTATAATGAATATTCACGAAGGGGTAAAATGGAAGAGCTGCTCGGGGTCGGGTGCAGGCAAATGCCCTCATTCAAGGCCTCTGTTCATCATCGATTTCCTGTAGATGTTACAAGGTCAGAGATCATTGTTCTGATAGCCTACCGTCCATGGTAAGAGCAATCCTTCACCAGATCAAAGACCGAATTTTTTGATGATATGCTTAGTGATGATTTTTTTTATTTTTTCGTAGTTCCAGTATGTTTATACTGTTTAGGCCTACTATAGGCTACCTTAGGCCCCTACTGTGGCTTTCACTGAACAAGAACCTGGTTAAATTTGTAAACAAAAACAACACTACAGAAGTGAACTTTGAATTATTTCTAGGTCTATCATCTATGCATATTCCATTCAAACAGTTTTTATATCTCTAGAAAAATATATGGATGGTGTTCGTATAAAGCAGTTCGTTTGAGCCTGAGATTTTGCAGGCATCGATTGCAGTGAAAGAACATTGGTCAAATTCTTTGAAATAAAACATTTGGCAAACGTTCGGGAAACACTTTGGCGGGGATTTTCCTACACTCCGCCCCAGCGGGGGTTACATGCCCGGTTTGTGACAGGCACCCACTGTCCTAAACTCCTTCCAAGGGTGGTGTATCACCAAAACAGACTGATGTCAAAATAATCCATTTAAAATTCTAAATGGGGAAATTCACCTCTGGAAATTGAAACTTGAGCCACTATAACTGACCCACTATAACTGACTCCACAATAATTATAATGTACCGTATGAAAACGGGAGAGATGACAGCGCGGAAATCGTATTTTTACTTGTATTTACCTTTTTCGGGGACCAAGCATCGAATCCCGGCCCGGGGCCCAGGGTCGCCACCTCCCACGCCAATTTCTATTTCCCTCTGTGTCCAAGGTTTCTATATAAAACACTGGACAATGGACATTGACACCCCCTGCAATTATGTGACACCCCCGAACGCAAATTCCTCGGAAATAGCCTGCACTTTGGCCACAGGCCTAGAGCCCTATAGACTTTTTGACCAACTTTTTGGGGAAGCTCCTATACCAGCCAAGTAAAAAACTTTTACTAACTCTTTGGCTGACTTTTGATCTTGGAAATATTTTCGGGTTGTGGGTAGCAGAGGTGGTATTAGGCATCTAGGCTAAGCATCCCACTTTTCGAGAGACCATCATAGGGAAGGAGCAGTTAGACCTATACGGGTTGGGCCCCTCCACTTTTCCAGCCAATGCCCAAGTTACATGCTTCAGCTCACATCGAACGATTGGACTTAGTAATAAGTGTCGCATTGTGTATAGAGCACAGCCGGTATCAATTTACGCCGACTATGGCACTAAAAATCAGCCAGAGAACAAGAACATAAACGTCTGTTCGGACGAATAATAACCTTGTAGACTTTTTCATGTCTCTCTGACAGAGAATTCCTCACGTGTAATAGTGTCATCTGTTTTTTAGGTTTTAAGAGTCCAGAACAAGTACTTCTAAATTACTAATATATAGAAGTCCCTGGTCCAGAAGGTGACGAGACACCTTTAATGACACTTTAACGTCGTTAAATGACCGTCAATCGACTTTTGATGAGTTTAACGCCATCAACCCATCAACCTTCAGCGACCAATCGCAACCTCAGTTGTTTCCGTCCCTCGGCGCTGAACAGACCATCTGTGTCTCTGGCTGCCCCCCTCCCCGTCCCATCATCGGTCCTCGCCATCGCTTCAGCCGATGCATTTGAGGTGTGCGATTTAAGTGCAAGCGTTAGGTCACACGCCGTGGAAGCAAAGGGTCAACACGCCGTGGAATTGCAAAGTGCCTTGATGATGATGATGATTGAATGATTTGATGATGATGATAATTGATCATATCACAGTGCCTTGATGATGATGATGATGATGATGATGATGATGATGATGATGATCATGATCATGATCATGATCATGATCATGATAATAATAATAATAATAATAATAATAGTAGTAGTAGTAGTAGTAGTAGTAGTAGTAGTAGTAGTAGTAGTAGTAGTAGTAGTAGTAGTAGTAGTAGTAGTAGTAGTAGTAGTAGAGTAGTAGTAGTAGTGATAATAATAATAATAATAATAATAATAGTAATGCACTGGGTGTTATAACCTGACGCGCTGAACATGATTCAATCTGCGTCGGAGTTATAAATTAAATGTCTACGACCGCCAATGCTTGAATTATAGTAGGGCAAAACCAGTGGCGTAGCCAGGGTTCCGGAATAGTGGGGAGGGGTAAATCGACATTTTCGAGTAAAACCCTACAAGCAAAATAATACGTCGTTGCGCATCTTTTCTGTTCCAATCATCTTCTGTATCCATTCATTCTATCTGTCCATCCTCCCGAAAAATTTCTAAAAACAGTTTTGCACAAATCCCACGACTAATCCCTTCCAGGATCATGGAGGGCGCCACAAGCCAAATATTGGGTGGGCCAACATGGCCTGTTTGAAATTGGACAATGCAAGGACTAGTGCTACAGTAGGCTATAGATATGCAAAAATTCAGAAGAGTGATGAAACGAATTAAAACCACATATTCCTGAGTCCCCATCTTTGCTGTATCAAACCGTACTAGAATTGACAATGTATTCTGTCTCAATTTTTTTTCTAGAGCTTTCGAAATGCCACGAAAAATAATGAGCCAATTGAAACGACACTATACAAAGTCTTTCAGAAATCTATTCTCTGTCAAATGTCTAAAAAATCAATCGAGAGATAAGATGGCGCTTAATTAAGAGAGCTGGTTTCTTCTATTACAGGTTTTGTAGACCACAAAAATATTATAAAATTGGTACACTGTTTGAAATTGGACAATGCTAGTACTACGGTAGGCTATAGATATGCAAAAATTCAGAAGAGTGATGAAACGAATTAAAAGACCAGAATCGGGGTCCGCCTCAGTAACCCCTCTCTCCGTTTCCCGACCCCGGTGCCTCCCCGTGACTGCGCCAATGAACACAGTCCAACCCGACTTAACCTCACTTACGACGCTTCAGGAAAAAAACAAGTAGGCTAGAATACAAGCGAGACCGTTAGTTGTATTGATACTGGAAGCGCCGAGATTAGATTAGCACGAACCCGTCTTACCGAAGATCAGCAACAACAAGAATGTCTGGATTCTGTAGAGCAGAATTCCGGTGATCTAGTACAAGAAACGGAAAACTCTAGCGACTAGTAGACTCTTATTATTGCATTGCTGCAATCAACTGCCCGTTGTCTCTCACCAACGAGGTACAGTATATGGGGCCTACGGAGGCGCAGATAAATAAAGTGTATATGACATTCGGAAAAATGCTTACGACGTTTGATTTCTATCGTGGCCTGGTCGTTTACACGATGCTTTGGTGAAACTGGTCAACGAATCTGCTTGGGGGGAGTATAATGTGATTGGGGGTATAAATCTTTAAAATCTTTGAAAATCTTTAAAAAGGCATTTAAAAATTTAAGGTAATCTGATTTTGGGAGTGTATATACCGATATACCCCCACTCCCCGTCGCTACGCCCCTGCTTTCAACATCGTCGTATGGTCGGGACTTTTATGCTTTCTACACAGCAGAATTCCAAGGCAGCGACTGATATAATTATATATGGGTCTGAATGTGACCAATTTCATAACCATCCAAGACTCTTTACAGCTAATAGTTATATATTATCAGCGCTAGACTGTTCTCGCTGGCTGATTTTTTAGTAGACAAGACTGTTGTTTTATTGATTCAAAACCACTGAAGCACACTTAAAGAGTTTAGTTTTACATCAAACGCGATATCTAGTCACGTGAGTGTACTACGCATGTTGCATTTGTGTCTTAGCGATTTCAAAAAGAAAAGAAACGTATAGCCTGCCTAATCGTTGTGTTATGGCCAATTTTGGGTCTTTCCAGAAGGCAGTCAGCGGGGATTGAACCACTCCGAGATCAGACATTTCGGCCACTAGAGGAGATTGGTCAGCGAAATTTCAAGTTTTCGACCATCACCCAGTCCAGACGTCCAGCAAATCTAACACTATCGGAAGATATTTTGCGGCGTCGTCATGGTGCGATCACGTAAAGTCACGTTCTTCCCCAGGTTCATATGGCGGCGCTGATCTTCGTTTCCATAGGGGTTAGAAGGAAGGAGGATTGGGAGAGGGTTTGGGGAGTTGGGAGGGGAGGAAGGGTTGGGATAGGGATGGGGAGGAAAAGAGGTGGGGAGGGGAGGGGTTTGTTAATCTCAACCAGGCGTGCAACACCACAGATGCGCGGCTGGTGTAGGCCTATAGGCAGTGTGCTTTTTTGACTGCGCAGAGTTACCACTGCTATTCATTTTGTTACTGCTCAATGGCGAGTGAAGGCGCAGTCAACATTAGCGGAGCCAGATTAACCCTTTGTACGCCCGTTTCACAAAAAAATGACAGGCCCCCGACGGTGATGCTTTAAACAAAAATGTCTGTTAAATATCAGAGAATAGTATGAATATACGCTGTATTTTTAATCGTTGAAATAGCGATTTTGGAAGCAAACGTTCAGATAAAATTGATGGTATATACTATTATTAATAGCATTATTAATATAGGCCTACTGTACGCCGATATAGCAATATGGCAGTATACTGTTACGAAAACAATATCGCAGCTTTTTCAACGCTTGTATTTGTCGACCACACTGTACGGGTAAAGCCCCATCGTATTCATTTACCCTGTATAGGTTTAGTGTGCTATGTCAAAATCTCAAAGTAGGCCTATGTTCGAAAGAAATAGGCCCTAAGCGGCGGGCGCCAATTGCTTCGGATAGAGTTTGGCCAAATCTTCTCTGTTCGGAAACTCAGTAGAAAAATGGCTTCGTCGACCGATGACGTTTGAAACGTCCACGGCTGATGAAGTTTTGCTGTAACTAGAATTGCTGTAAGAACTTATAAGATAATAAGATTACTAGAGCTTAGATCAGCGGTTATCAACCTTTATAATGCCGCGACCCCTTTAATTCAATTCCCAATAGATATTTTGCGACCCCCGTTCGATAAAATTGATTTTCGTTCAATATAAACTGATTTAGCAAATAATAATGCTACTGCAATCAAAATGTTCGAAAACGTTAGCATTTAATTGTCTCCATGTCTATCCCCATCGAATGACAATTATAGTAAAACAACTAGTAGGCTACGTCAAAACTACCACTGAGGACATTTTGTACAATAATAAGAAAAGAGACAACCACCATATTTTCTGATGGTCTTCTCTGTTCGAAACTCAATAGCAAATCGTCATTCGACCGATGACGTTTGAAACGTCCACGGCCCACAGGTTGAGAACCGCTGTAAGAACTTATAAGATAATAAGATTACTAGAGCTTAGATAGAGCTATCGGATCATGACTATCCGTGATTCAGCAGTAGCGGTCTGAAAATATTGGTTACTAGGAGACAGAGGACCCCAACCTGGGCTACCCACATCCATAGGTGCCGACTCCATAGGGGCAACGGGCCATTCGCCCCAGTAACTGCCAAGGTACTGGGGCGAGGGTATAGTTTCGCCCCAGTCCTGCTTTGGCCTAAATTAATTGACTGTGGAATGGAATCAATTGATGTGTAATGTTTAGCTGGTATTTTTATGATTAGCTTGATAGATCCAAGCCAAGTGCAGACTAGACTAGAGATTCATCTTTTCACACAATTCTTAAATTGTTATTTGCTAATTGTTACATTATTTGACGACGACTGTGCAGAAATGACTCACGTCACGAGGTCCTCCTTGCAGAAGTTGGGGCAGGGGCCAGGATTCTGGAAGTAAATTCGCCCCAGTACCCAAAACCAAAAGTCGGCGCCTATGCCCATGCACATCGGCGATCGCTAACGAATAATTAAATGGTTTAACATTACTTTTGGACACAGCCTGAAGGCCCATCATGTATACTGTTTATTAAGGGGTCCACTTGCCATCGGGCAGGTTGACAACTCTTTAATATATATTAACAAATCCTGATAGTTTATTGATAAAAATTTAAAAGTACAAATGCACTCTTCTTGCTTTTGCTAATGCCAAAAACTTATCGATGACGTTATCAAAGTTAGTTTCTTGTACGCTTAGTAGATTAATAAGATCACAGAGCTTTTTTCTGCACCCCTTCGTTTGGCGCCATCTGCCCTACGGCTACATGCAGTGTTTCATTCAGACTCCAGGCCTTTGGGGGGACACAGTTCAATGAAAAAACAATTGGTGTCAGTGCTGAAATTTGGGGGGGGGGATTTTGTGGTTGGAGGGAAATTTTCCCCTACCAGGCCTGTATAAAACACTGCCTACCTGTCATACCCAATGGGTACGCCGGTGAGACCTCTAAGACTACGCGTATGACCGGCGTCTTTTCTACCGGAGCCGAGCAAGAACGGCCTCAAAACTGTCTCTGTTGGCGATCGCATCTCTTTTCAGGTCGTTTCGTAGGTTTTTGGTCATCTGCTGGACGTCGGGAGGAGAGAAGGTTCCCGCACAGGTGACGATAAAAGGATGACAGATGACGTCGATGGCAGTGAAGCGCTTTCGCGTGTCCACCTGTAACAGGTCGACGATGAGATCACGAACTCCTGTCCAACAAAGCATACACGATCGATACATCATACAGCAATTACTATTAGGGGCCGTCCATAAAGTACGTCACGCTCGATTGGGGTGTGGGAGTTTTGGGAGACATTGGGTACGCCGGTGAGACCTCTAAGACTACGCGTATGACCGGCGGCTTTTCTACCGGAGCCGAGCAAGAACGGCCAAATATCTAGTTTTGGAGATTGATCAAATATCTAGTATTGTCAAGTAAAGTAATAATAAACATTTATACATTATACACAGGGGAGAGGGCCGCAGAGAAAAAACGAGTGAATTTTGTATAATGGCCCAAACACATTCCATGTACCGAGGCCAGGACTTTCTCTCGGCGACCCTGTTACCGTGTATGACCAGTTTTACCGTCTGAAGCGTTGTCCCAGAACGGACTGACGAACTCGAAATATCCGGATTTGATTGATTCGAAGAGATCCAACTGATCCGGATCTTCGCCTCGAAACGGAGCGAAACCACACAGCAGGATGTACAGGATCACTCCGGTGGCCCACATGTCGATCTCCAAGCCGTAACCTTGGCATTTCGAAATCAATAGCACACACTAATGCAATGTAATGTAGCAGGACAATTCATATAGCGGTAGACTACAACATAGTTAAACTTACCAAAATCAAAAGCGCTTCGACAGCGCTGACATGTCAATGATGGTCAGAAGATGGCGATGTTAAAAATCCACTCGGATGATAGAAGAGACTTGTTGCCGTATAGTATAGCAGTTGAGAAACAGACCAATAGAAGAGAGAGAGAGAGAGAGAGAGAGAGTGCTAATACTGTTTGTCTTGAATTTGTCTTTTAACGATGCAATTAAATAATGTATGAAGTTGGCAGCGATAAGTTAGTCTGCTTACGATTGCGTTGATGTGTCCTGGACGTGGCAAACGGAATTGCACAAAAAGCGACGTGGAACAATTCTATATATACGAATGTGAAATCCTTATCTACAACAGTGGCGGATCCACATGAGGGGTCCGGGGAGCAGGCGTGCACCCCTTATTGAATGCACGCCCCCCCCAGTAGCCCCCCGTTGGGACCCTATACTTACTACTACTACATACTTAGCCACAAAAAAGTTGGCCGCCATGCCTAGAAGTTTCCACCCCAACGCCCCCTCCACCACTTGCCAAACCCTGGAGCCGCCACTGATCTGCGGCGCCTTTTATGTATAGACCTACCGATTTCTTTTAGGATTTCTGGCGCGACGTAAGTCGGAGTCCCGCAGACCGTAAACAGCTTTTCGTGAACTTCTGTGGCCAGACCGAAATCGGTCAATTTCAACGACAGAACGTCTCCTCCGTCATTCTGCACCTATATACAGACAACGATCAAAGGTTAAAGGTCATCAATGGATTTCTGTCGCAGCGAAGCCTGCATGCTTTCGCTCGGACAATGATGGTCTGCTATCGCCAATCATCCGATAAATTTCCTATGCAGATTGTTCTGCACCTACAGCATCAGCCGACGTTTGCGTCTATAATAGCACACTTATTTTGCTGCGTATAGGCTGTGCGGTTGACTTGTGTATCAGTAGATCTGTTCTCATTTGTTGTTTTTTGATCAGTTTGCGGTTCTCTGTTCTCAGTGGCTTCCTTCCTTCCGTTCGCTACGCCATCCAGACAGCGTTGTCCACGATCTTCAGTTGAACTCCTTCACGTCTATATATTATAGCACGACTATGACAGTCTATGAGAAAAGATGGACGAATTCAGCAACGCGCCAAGAGCAAGTTGTCAGTGATAACATCATCGCACTGAAAAGGCAAGTTCAGCAAGATTCGAACCCCGGTGACACAAGTGATCACATGGTGTGCGTCGATGCTCTATATTCAGACATTGAAATGCACTGCGAAAAAATATATATACAGTATATATAAATATATGTATATGTGTATATATATATATATATGTGAGAAAAATGTATATACTCTATACAGTCTATAGTCTATAGGCCAGCGCGGGCCCGTCGGAGAACCGAAGGGTTAGCGCCTTCAGTTTTACACGGCAACGGCTGAGTGAGGGCCGATTGCCAGCCTTTCCCTCGCCTCCTTTCCTTCCACCGAGTTAACACCCGATGTACTAATTCACAGCTGAGTCGATTGGGGGAGCTTGGGACAGGAACAACCGAAAAGTTTCTGAATGCTGCGACCGGAAGTTGAACCACCAGTGCGCTAACCACTGCTCCATCGCGCCCCATATACATGTGCAGTATATAATGTATATAATGTGTATAATACTGTATATGTATGTATGTATATGTATGTATATATGTATGTATGTATTATATATATATATATATATATATATATATATATATATATATATTTTATATATATATATATATATATATATATATATATATATATTGACGGTGTGTACTGACGACGATGTTTTCCGGTTTGACGTCACGATGAACGATGTTCCTGCAGTGGAGATAGTGGAGCGCCTTTGCCAGGTCGTAGATCATTCCAGCTGCTTCCATCTCGCTGAAAGGGGCATTCTGAGTGATGAAATCGAAGAGATCACCTCCCTATCATCACATACATCATCACATACACACATGGCTAATATTTCAGTATACAGTTATGTCTATAGTCTCTCTATAATCATGCATATTTTCGTTGACGATCATTATTAGTTTTACAGTGTAGACAGTTGTACGCTTTCGTTTATTTTGCGTTCGCCTAGGAAGAGGCATGCCACTACGTTGCTGCTTTCCGAGGCGCTATATAAATTCATGATATTTACTTACTCACTTACTTGCATTGTCAAATTTAACTCTGAGATGTCAATGAAACGTTGTAAATCATGAATAGTTTCCCGATTTTCTCGTAATTTCATATTATTCTATTGATTTTCAAACTACTTTCAGGGAGGGAGGGAGAATGGAGAGAGAGAGAGAGACAGAGACAGACAGACTCATACAGGCAGGCAGACAGAGAGTATAGGAGAGAGACAAAGAGAGACAAAGACAGAGTAAGATAGTATGGGAGAGGCAGAAAGAGGCAGAGAGAATTTCACCATAAAGTCAGTCATTAAGCTTATATGCAATTGATCTTGTGGCGTCAACGTGTAGTTTATCGAGACAAGCAGTCGTGACCTTTCGATCGTCCGTGTTGTTATTTCGACCCCATTACGTGCTCTGCTGTAAGCCGCTGTGCACGATGTGAAAATAACTTTTGAGTTCCGTTTCTAGAGGTTTTGAGACTTCCGTTTTAATACTACCAGGCGATAACATACTATTCATACGCCGTGAAAGTGGTTCGTTACACAGCTCAAGAAGTAGGCCTACAATCGCATTGACAACTCTCTGAAGTCTAAAGACACTATATTAGGTTATCGCCGATTTGGAGAGGACAGTTGACACTTTGATATTCGCTCGGTGATGAGTCAAGTGAGTCGAATGAGTCAAGTAACGATTGACGCTTCTGAGTTTCTATAGGCCTATAGGCAAAAATAATAGGAGGTCTGTCTTAGAACGAGCATTTTAGTTGCGCTTTAGTAGGCCTACTTGTAGTTTCTAAGAGCATATGTAACATCAGCGCCAATCATTCGACCAGATTGGATCTGGAAATCTTCGAAGTTTTTGACGGCAACAGACTCAAACAAGAACGTATGGATATTTTAATCATCTTTATTCGTGACAAGCACAGCATAAAAAAGTAGTACACAACCAGTAGTACAATTTTCAATAATCAAATTTACTTTTTTCTAGCGGAGATAACAATTCGATACATGCGTTTATATCTGATTAGATATGTAGGGTTTACAGTCAGTAAGACGTCAGCAACAAAACGTGATAAAGTAAAGTTTTTAGCACAAAAACTTCTATTAATTTAAAGGCATTCGCGAGAATGATATAGTTATCCTTCTCGCGAATTCCATGAAATGAATAACAGTATTTACTATAACCAGCGAATATCTGTTTTAGTTTTTGTTGACGCTTGCTATGATTAGTTTTTAAAAATTCCACGTGAAAACTTAATTCACTAAGGTTTCCCTAGTCTCTACTAACTAAAGTTACGCCATTCCTTCGAGACGAATTTCGCTGGCTCAGAATCCCAATCTTTAAGTTATTCCTTCTCATCTGCCAAGTCTTAAAGCGAACTTGTTCTATTCGAACAGAATCTAATGACTCGTTTGTTTAATATCTCAGTTTGTTAGGTAGGTGCTCTTGACTTGGGTCCTTGCCATTCTGGCAGCGCTATAAAACTTGTCTCAATAATAATAATAACAACAACAATTATAGATTGATTTATAACTTGACTTAGTGGCCCCCAGTTGGGACCCTATATAATGCATATCTATTCTTTAGCCCAAGATGACTGAAGATGACGCTTGCCGAGCCTGCTATACAGGTGGACTTAACTCATAATAATAATAATAATAATAATAATAATAATAATAATAATAATAATAATGATGATGATAATAATAATAATAATAATAAATAATGATGAACAATAATAATAATAATAATAATAATAATAATAATAATAATAATTTAATAATAATAATAATAATTTAATAATAATAACTGTGTACTAACTAATAACTGTGTACCGCGATTTAGGTAAAATAATTACTTATGATTCTTCATGAGTGCCGATCAATTAACCTGTTCCGATTAACCAGTCAACCGGTTGCCAGAAGGTTCTATTACTATGTTTACGTCGGTGTTGTTTACATTCCTGTTTGCGTCATCGAAGCAGCGCCTACAGCGCGTTATCAAATTCTCTTCGGTGATATTAATGCAAAGTCACGCGTTCTTCCAGCATAATCCACATTGTACGTAGGCCTACACGTACGTACACTCCTCTGCAGTAATTTAGCTCTGCAAAAAAACTGGTCCATTTTCAAGACTTCAGGCGATCTTCACAGTTGTATAAGGACTAAGTGGCAGAAGTTTACTCAACAGAAAGATACTTTTATATACAGTATGTGCATGCGCTGTGCACATATAGGCCCAAGTGCCATATGGGCGTCAAGGACACGGCCATTATTGCGCAATGAACGCGAGTCTGTGCATGTCGCCGTACGTGCCTTCTGAATCCTGATGATTCCCCACTTCTGCCGCTCCCTCCGACGAGTCCCCTCTCCAGGCGACAGTCGTGCGCGCAGCAGCCACGACCCATCGATTCCCCGAGTCAACAAACCGGTCGTCGTCATGGACAGCGTCGCCCCGGCAGCTTTCAAAGATTCGTCTTTCTGACGATTGATCGCGCAGCTCAACGAGTCGTGCCGGGAAAATGGAAGTAGCCAGCCAACGCGAGCGACCGGGCGGGAAGAGAGAGAGAGAGAGAGAGAGAGAGAGAGAGAGAGAGAGAGAAAAGAAAGAGAAAGAGAAAGAGAAAGAGAAAGAGAAAGAGAGAGAATGCAGATCAGCAGGAAGAGCTCTTGCGCCGCCCCCCTTCCCGCCGCCCCCGCCGCCTCCGCCGCCATTGCTAAAAACCATTCCACGTAGGACAACGACGACGACGACGAATTTCGCACAGCAGTTCTGTCGCGACATCGGAATGACTCAATTATTATTGACAGACGTTGTCAAACACAAGGCGATTCGATGTTTTCTCCGCGTTTCCAATGTTCAGGATCCCTCCTCTCTTGGGGGGGGGGGGCATTCGAATCGATCGGCGGCCTGCACTCGTCCACAGAACATCGACCGCAGTCCGCCGCAAGAGATCCTCTTAAATGCGTTATTTGTTTCTGCTAAAACTTTTACTTCCTCAATATTTCACCGACGGAAAATACCGTATAGACTAAACGCAAGAAGTACGCAAAGCCGAAATGGCAACGGGTCACTCAACGTGATCCATGAACCACGTGACCCAATGAACTCTTGACCCATGAACCATGACATTGACTATTAAATAGCCATAGTAACTTTTGCAAAGCCGTTAAGCCAATGCAAGGCTAATGTTGAGTATTGATCAAACATGAAAGCATAGAACTACCGTTCGATAAAACACCAAAAAACAAACCAATTTAAAACTCGACCTCGACCTCGACGACCAGGGGTTCGATCTCCCGACAGTAAGAAAGAACCGACGCTCGAAGAGATACTGAAAGACGATGACGGATATTCATAATAATAATAATAATAATAATAATAATAATAATAATAATAATAATAATATAATAATAATAATAATAATAATAATAATAATAATAATAATAATAATAATAATAATAATAATAATAATAATAATAATAATAATAATAATAATAATAATAATAATAATAATAATAATAATAATAATAATAATAATAATAATAATAATAATAAAAAGTTTTTAGTACTAATAATAATAATAATAATAATAATAATAATAATAATAATAATAATAATAATAAATAATAATAATAATAATAATAATAATAATAATAATAATAATAATAATAATAATAATAATAATAATAATAATAATAATAATAATAATAATAATAATAATAATAATAATAATAATAATAATAATAATAATAATAATAATAATAATAATAATAATAATAATAATAATAATAATAATAATAATAATAATAATAATAATAATAACCTAATAATAATAATAATAATAATAATAAAAGAAAGCAGATAATAATAATAATAATAATAATAATAATAATAATAATAATAAGGTAACCTAATAATAATAATAATAATAATAATAATAATAATAATAATAATAATAATAATAATAATAATAATAATAATAATAATAATAATAATAATAATAATAATAATAATAATAATAATAATAATAATAATAATAATAATAATAATAATAATAATAAAAGTTTTAATAATAATAATAATAATAATAATAATAATAATAATATTTTAAACAATAATAATAATAATAATAATAATAATAATAATAATAATAATAATAATAGTAATAATAATAATAATAATAATAATAATAATAATAATAATAATAAAGATGGGCAGATTTAAAAAACACCTTAACAATCATACACAAGTAATTAATTAGGAAGTAGCAGCCAAGAATCAAATTGACTCATTACAGAAATGCAGTGAAACAGTCAAAAGTATCCAGGTTTATAAAAATTTCATAGCCAACAAAGGTTCCATAAAGTAGATAGGCTAAAGCCAATATATAATTTTAATTACACTGTAGTTGTCAATCAAAGTGAGTTTGAAGTTTTCATGTGCTGAATGTGACTGCACTTCCACGGTATCCGGTCTATTGATCGCATGCAGATTGATCGGTCCAAATTCACCGGTTAAAATTGACCGGGTTGTTGATATTGATCGGGTGAAAATTAATCGGTGGCCTATTGACTGGCTTTAACGTTAAACACATAAGTCATAGAGTATGTATGTATGTCCTTATTACGAAAACGACAAAAGATTCTTTTTAAAAAACGATCAAACGTATTCAGTACTGTATCTGCTTTATCACACAACATGCCGCGAGAGCCGGTGCACATTAAACAATATTAGATAATAATTTAATAATTAATAATAGATAATAAGTAAATAATAGCTAAGCAATCATAATATTATGACAACCTGACACTTTACGCTAAATTCATTAATTATTGATTTCTTAATACATGCAGTAGTAGACCGACCGCAGAAAACCCGTATTTTACCTTCCGATCAATAGGCCACCGATTAATTTTCAACCGATTAGGCCTAATTGACAACTCGGTCAATTTTAACCGGCGGATCTTGCATGCGATCAAGAGACACCAAACATGATTCACTCACGCAGTCTTAAAAATTCGATGGGTCCATAGAGCAGGCCGACGTCACGCTCGAGGGAGTGGGGGGGGTCTAACAAAGTGTGACAGTCAGTGTTGTAAAGTATTTAAATACCATAGTATTTAAATACTCTATTTAAATACTTTGTCCAGTATTTAAGAAAGTATTGAAATACCCATCCAAAATTAAGCATTTAAATAGTATTTAAATACCATACAGTATTTGGATGTATTTAAAAATTTAAATACGTTTGATTTATTGCATTTTCACGTGCACGACTTTCTATTATTTCGTCAGTCGTTTCTACACTTTCTTTGCTGATGATTTTAGACAGTTGAACATTAAGTAGGCCTACATTTACATTGTTAGAAATAATTTTAACTAACATTTCTTTACACAAACATACAGTTGTGGCGAATCATGTGTCAGTCATTTAAAATACATTATCATGTATTTTAAAAACGTATTTAAAACTTATTTGCCAGTATTTAAATACTTACCCCGGTATTTGGGTATTTAAATACTAATTAAATACTATCTGAGAACCAAGTATTTATGAAAGTATTTCAATACTTCAGTGAAGTATTTATTACAACACTGGTGACAATTTGTGACAGGAGAGGGGTAGAGATCACTCAGACGTCACACCTTTAATACATATATAACCTGAAATAATTATGCGGTGATATTTTACTTTCTCTTCTGATGGATTTATCTTTATGGTGTAAGCTTATAGTAAATACATTATGCTGGGTAGGCTACATGGAATTTTAAATCCCAATTACAGTCGTCATCATTGCCCGAGGTTGAATGTCTCTATGTTTTGCTGCTGGAAATTGAACGAGAAACTGCAATGTGTTAGGCCCTTAAATAGAAAACCTGCGTGACGTAATTTATGGACGACGCCTTAAGGGAGTCAGAGATTTGTAACGTTCTTTAAAGGGAGGTCCGGAATTTGTGACAGGTTGTGACAGAGGGGAATGGGGGTAAAATCTGTCAAAAATAGTGTGACGTACTTTATGGACGAACCCCCGTGCCCATTGACCCATGCGACCCAATGAGTGCTAGTGTCCAGTTGACCCTTTGTTGCCATCTCTGATGCAAGCAGAGAACCTATCAAGACATTTCCTTTCTGTTTAAGACTTTCCTTCTTTCGTTCATTTGCTTCTTTTCTATTAAATCGTTCGTTTTTAATTTTATTCTTCTATCCTCGGTTTAGTTTCTCCCTTCTCTCCTTTCTTCCTTCAATATAAATCCTTCCGGTCGTTATCCTGCCACACCTCCTTCACTTCATTCATCCTCTTTTATTACTGAAAGCATCTTCAACCTTTGATAATATTCATGGGATAATATTCATGGGATAATATCCATGGGATAATATCCATGGGATAATATTCATGGGATTGCGCATGCGCTTCGGCGTGGGGGCGCGGTTGCCCTCTGATTCAAGCATGACACTGTTCTCTTTTAGAAAACAACTGAACACATTTTTCTTTGTCTGATCCGGTTCGCAACTGACTTTAGCGCATTTGCTGCTTTGCGATTATTTGCGCTCTAGAAATGTTCGTAATAATAGTAATAATAATAATAATAATAATAATAATAATAATAATAATAATAATAATAATAATAATAATAATAATAATAATATCATCATCATCATCTCAAATGTATAAATACCAAATCGTTCGGCCACTGATCATCCGTTCATTCATTTCTTCATTCATTCATTTGGTCATTCAGTCGTTCAGTCACTCAGTCAATCAGTTAATGGGTCGACTATTCGTTCGTTTTTCCCTTTCAATTTTAGTCACTTATATAGCACTTCTATACTTTTATAGCACCATTTATTTCACTCATGCGTCATAATCCAGTCCATTCTTCCATTCATTCGCCAGATTTTCCGCTTACCCCGACAAACTCCATGACCAGGAACAACTCGGTGACCGTCTCGTACTCGAGAAACAGTTTAACGATGTTCGGATGGCTGCAGGTTTTCATTATCAGTATTTCGTTTTCGATCAGCTTCTCCTTTCCTTTCAGCTTCGCCTTGTCGACGATCTTCATCGCGAATTCCTTCCGTGTCGACCTCTCGCGACAGAACCTGACGACGGCGAAGTTTCCGTCGCCCAGAACGTCGCCGAGCTCGTACAACTGCGTGACGACGGCGTCACTCGGCACGTGACGTGACGTCACGGGCGCCAGTTTATCACTACCGCCATCTTTTTCCGCTTCCGATTCCACGACCGTTTCTTGCGACGACGTGACGCCTTCGAAGCGTCCGACGTCCGCTCGATGGACAGCATCGTCCGGCGTAGAGGTGTCGTTGTCATCGTTGTTCCATTCGTTGTTGTCTTCCACGTGTCCGGGACTGGATCGTTCCGGATCGTTGGATTTCGTGCGTTGGTAGTCGTCGTCGTCGTCGTCGTCGTCGTCGTCGTGGGCTGTGTAATCTTTCAAAGGGTCTTCTGATTCGTTTCTCGATTCTCTTTCGGGAAATTTTGAGTGAATGTGTCCCTTGAATATGGACTCGGATAGGTCGAGACCGGCGGCGTAGAAACCCTCGTCTCTTCTCGGGGCCGACGGGGTGTTGAACCGCTCCTTGAGATCCGTCGAATCTCCCAGACCTGTGCTGTCGTCGATTCCAGTAGAAATATTCGACGCATTCTTAAAATCTGGTATTTCTCGAAAACCGCCATCGTCACCGCCATCATCATCCGACAGGTTGTTGTTGTTATTCGACGAATGAAAATTGCCACGACGATGACCACCGGTGACGTCGCCTTTACGGTGGCTCACGAGTGTCACCGTTTTATTCAATGCCCGAGAGGTAGACCTACTTACGTTCGACGACAGATTACTGTCGGATCGATCGAAGTCTGCCTTCGATTTGGCGAAATAAGCGTCTTCAACGTCGTCGTTTTCCTTCTCTTTCCTCTTTCCCGAATCTCCGGCGCCCCTGTGCGAATTCGTCTTGATCGCCGGAAGTACGGCCAGATGATTCATCTTCTCGATCGCCTCCGCCCGTCGTTCGAGAAACTTACGAGGGGCCTTCGGGCCTCTGCGGGCCTTCGATTTCAGCGCGGGGGCATTGCCGATAGGGTAGTCGTTCGACTGCACCTGAGATGCCCCAGACGGTCCTTTCTCGTCTGCCGCTTCTTCGTCTCTTTCTTCCCATCGTCTGACCAGCTGGTTCGCCCGATCGCCGCCGCCGTCGCCGTCGTTTCGGCACAGGTGGTTGAATATCTCGTGGACCGTGTCAAGATCGACGCCCTCCCGTCCGAACCCGATGAATGCGTCGGCGTCGCGGAACAGCTCCGATATGCCGCGGACCGCACGACCGTCGAGACACCGCAGCTTCGTTATCGGGTTCCCGGGGAGGTCGGCGTCGAACGCATCGGCGAGGTCGGACAGAAGCTGTTCGTAGGACTGGACCGACTGACGGTTGAACAGGATCTTGATGTTGTGGATCGGTTTCAGGGAATTTCGATAGATCGTTATTATGCGCGGCTTCGACGAAGTTTTGACGACGACGCCGGCCCCGCTCGTCCGGTGCGGGTGGAGGAGTCTGCCGGCGTCGCTGATTCCGCTGGCGTTGGAATGGCGATCGAATGGACGCGTGGGGGAGTTCGTCCGCACAGAAGTGGAGCGACTGGAGTCCAGGTTCTCGCGAGTGCTCTTCGTTCGTTTCCTACCTGAAGGTTTTAGAGGAGAGAATGGCGTATTAGCTGCATTACAATCAGAAACTACTTGCATGTCACCCATTAATAATAGTCTAGTCTTACACAGCAGCAGCAGCAGCAGCAGCAACAACAACAACAACAATAATAATAATAATAATAATAATAATAATAATAATAATAATAACTACTGCTACTACTACTACTACTACTACTACTACTACTACTACTACTACTACTACTACTATTACTACTATTACTATTATTATTATTATTATTATTATTATTATTATTATTATTATTATTACTTCTACTACTACTAGTAGTCTACTATTACTACTACTATACTACTATAACAATAACAACAACAAAAGTAGTAATTACATATACCTTGATAACACTGATTTTCATATGAGTGGCATCAACTTAGAAGAGATTTCATCAGCCGCCAGTGGAAAATAGTTCGTGTGTGTGTGTGTGTGTGTGTGTGTGTGTGTGTGTGTAATTTCGTATAGTATAGATTTTAAAATGACATGAAACCAAAGCTGAAACTTCGCTGACCTGGCACCACCATAGTTCTGTATACGCCCACAGGTCTCTGACCCTATCTACTTATAATATTCATTTAATATTTCATGGACCGACCGCCCCGATGCAAGAGAACTCCTCACCTGTGTGCAGATCTGACGCAGACAGATATTCCATCTGATCGCCGTAACCGACCGGCTTGAAGGTTTCGAACCCGGCACAGACGTAGCTCTCGCCGTCCTGAAGCTGGGACAGCTGGCGCACCCGCGTTCCCCTGACGGGCGTGAAGACCTGCCGGACGCCGTGCGCCAGGGGGAGGGTGTTGGGCAGGCGGTTGGTCATGTCGCCGAGAAAGTCGCCGAAGTTGCGATACTGTTTCGTGTTGACGATGACCGATTTGCCTTTGAAGTAGTTGGCCCCGTTGCAGAACAGCAGCAGCCTCTGGGGCCGACGGTCGGCCCTAAGCGAGTCCGTCGGCGGCGGCGGCGGCGGGGGCTGCCGTTGGGCGTCCGGCGGCAGATGGCGCGACGGTCTGCCTCCGTCGGCAAAGTCGCGTTCGGTGTTTCTCCTCGGAGACCTTGATTCGAGCATCTCTGCGAGAGTCTAGAGAGAATTATTATTTCGAACACCGTGTTACTAACGTTGTGATACGAACTGGTTTTTTTTAAATTGATTCTGTTAGCACGATGAGCATCAGTAGCATGAATCGGTGTGCAAAGTTTCTGGACAATCTGTACAATCATTCTGCCTTGGATCGTATAGGCCCTAAGGGACATTTAATGCATAATTATGTAGTAAGTTATATGCCGATGTGAAGTTTTCTGTCTTTATGGAGGCCCGTAGGAAGTGGGGGTGCAGAGGCGCAGGTGCACCTCTGGAAAAAAATTAGGGATGCAGTGCACCTCTGGAAGATGAGGCTGCTATTTTGTTTATCAAGATTTTTGAATCTTTAGTGCTCGTAAAAGCTAAACGCAAACGAATGCAGTAAGCATACTGTCCAGTTCTTTTCTCGTTAGTGTCTTAAGCCGTTGTTTTTCTGTCTTATTTTTCCTACCACCCTTGCAACCGGTTGTTGTATTTGTTCTAGTAGGCCTACTTTTCCCGTTTGTCAAGTAGGCCTACTCATTATTCTGACCATTCCTGGTACTTAGCATCATCCATGAGTCTATCTGTTAATCGACGCTAGCAAGTCGGAGCAAAGCGAAACTTGACACGGCACACGCATATCAATTTGGACACGAGAATGTGCGAGATATAAAAGTTTCAAATTGCCACGAGCGAACCCGGGTAGATAGCCAATCTCAGTGCAGAGTTAGCGCTAAACTTACCTTTACCCGACATTTAGGCTTACCTGGTTGATTGCCACGTTTCGGGATCGCAGAAAATTTTTGCAATTTAAGCAAACTGTACATAAAGTTCATCGTCATCAACTCATCATCATCATCATAATTATCATCATCATAATTATCATCATCATCCATGCATAGCCGGAGTGGAATGCCTCTCTTTTGCCAGTTTCGGCTGGTGATAGCCGAGGTCTCACTGTCATAGAGAAGAACTGGAACACCCAGAGAGGTGTAGGCCTACATCCGGAATTTGGTTTTAAGGCTTAAATTCTGTTGTCTCCAGATTCTGTCAAGTATAGATTCATGGCAGAGGAGGAAATGCCTATGCTGCGAAGAGACTCCTATCGTGAGTTAGCCATGCTGTGCATGTTTGAGCCAAGATAGCAGAATGCGTCAACCTGTTCCACGGTTTCTGAACCAATGGAGACAGGTGTCTTGATGTGACCCCAAAGCCGAGGTTCTGGGTCCAGTGTTTAATCTAGACTCCTGGACTCCGGGGGGGGGACTGAAAAAGCCGGGGGAAACTGACAAAGCCGGGGGAATTCTGCTAGGGGTCGCTGTTAGTCCATGTAGTATTCCAAAATTTCCGGGGGGAATTTGAAATTTCCGGGGGGAAAGGGCAATCCCCCCGGAAACGGCCTAGATTAAACACTGTCTGGGTCTTTGTTTTAGCCCACGAGATGTGAAGGCAGAATTTGGAGGCCTCGGTTTCCATCCGCAGTGGGATATCTCGAAGCTTCTCGTGACATAATTGAAATCTGTAAATCTGTAATCACCCAAATGAACGACCCTGTCTCCAGCGACAACCCAGTTCATGATATAGTGATTACAGTCCATGGCACATCAAAATAAAGCGGGAGTCAAGATACAACCCATCCTGACTCCAGAGGTTGTGCGAAATTTTCCAGAGAGATGTTTGCCAAGAAGGGGGATCTGGCCTGTGGTACCTGTGTGAAGCTCCTTAATAGGATCTAGCAGGATCTTGGGAGTGCCACAGCCTGCCAGTGCTTTCCAGAGTGCTTTCCTGTCCACGGGCACGGAGTCGAAGGCCGCCTTGAGGTCAATAAGGCAACATTCAGTGGCTTGCGAAACTCGAGATGCACCCCTGATAAAAGACACAGAGCAGGGATGGCGTCCAGTGGAGATCAAAAGCGTAACCAGGAATTTTAATTGGGGGTATAATGTGATATAGGGGGTATAAATCTTTAAAGACAATCCAAATCTTAAAAATCACATTAAAAATTTTAAGGTATATAGTATGATTTTGAGGGTAAATATACCGACATGCCCTCCGTTGCTACGTCCCTGGTTGAGATCTACTGCGAGTGAACCCAGATTACTGTGGTCGACGGACTGTACAAAGTTGGTAGGCTACATGCAAATTTTGTATAATCTATAGCACAGTTAGTGCAACTAGCACCTGAGGAGTTGGTTACAAGTCGGAAAGAATCTCATAGCTTTAAAGGGGAAACACAACTGTTCTGTTTTAGCAATACGTAAAAACAGCAATATCTAACTTCTTATTCAAACAGGGGCTTCTATCCCTATTTAAGGCGGGCGCAGTGTGCGCCCGGAAAAAAAATGGGGGGGAAATATTTTGCTTTCAACACCTTATATAACTATTAATAAGCTAAATGATGCTACTTATCTGAACTGAAACGACACTGATATTGATTCAAAATAACACCGATCGTGACGTAAGCAGTGGCGTCATTTGGGGGCAGGGGGCGTGGGCCCCAAGGAAATGAAAAAAATTAATTTATAATGTAATAATGCGCAAAAAATTGCAAACAATTGCCAAAAATATAAAAAAATTTGCAAATTTGCCAACATTGGCCCTAAAATTTGCCAAAATTGACCAAAATTTGCCAAAATTTTGCAACAAATTTGCAAAAATGCATAAGATTTGCAAAAACTTGCTAAAACTTGCAAAAAATTTGCGAAAAAAATTATCTCGTCCCCAAGAAAAGCGTGAAATGACGCTACTGGACGTAATCAATGGTAGCCTACATGATAGCTATGCCTAATACAAAGGATAAAAAGCTGAAAATAATACTAAGTCCACAAGGGAGCAAATTAGCAAGGGGAATTTGTAATTTGGGGGGGATTTGTATTTTGTTGGGGGGGATTGAGCCCGGCTTCAGGGGGGGGATAGAAGCCCCTGTATTCAAATATTCATATGTGCCTACTATACCTGCTGCTCGGTTGATGTTACGTAACGTCCAGGTGACGCAAACACTTGCGAATCTTCAGTCGTATTTTAGCGATTGTAACAACCGTTACTATCCAGCAAAAAAAGATGAAGCAGAATGAAACGCTTAGGAGAGAGAGAGAGAGAGAGAGAGAGAGAGAGAGAGAGAGAGATGAAGAGGAAGAGGAAGAGAGAATTGCTCTTTTGCCTTAAGTTCCACGGCAACCTTAGATCCGACCTACTAGGCTAAGTACACTAGCCTTGACTACTGTGTCTCTCTTCCCCCGCCGACGACGACGACGACGCAAAGCAGGAGGACTGCAGAGTGCACACTGAATCGAAGCTCGTCGATCGCTCGCTCAGAATCCTTTGTCGTTCGTCAGCACGAGAAACGAGTATCCGCCGCCGTAGACCGATCCCTTGTACAGTATAACGCCAGCGACTATAACGATTAATGCAATGTGTATCATTTCCCGGACAGAAGTTTCGCACCGGGTGCACGTAGACGGAACGACCTGCGACCACCGGGATCGAAGACGGTAGTAGGCCCCGTAAGATAGGCCCGGCGGCCGGTCGGCTGGCCGTCCGTAGGCCTGCTGAGCAGACGCGAGGTATCGAGGTATACGGTAGACCATTCAAGTGTGTTTTTGCGTTGTCATGTGAGCCGCCGATTGACCGATCGAGGCACGATTGCGGAGGAGAGTGGCGATCGAGTAGCAGCAGCAGCAGTGTGTTACTCTATACGTTCGGTCGCTGCTATCCGTTACTCTTGGCGACACCGCAACACCGCGCCGAGTCGTATACCGCCGCCATCTGTCGTGGGTGGCCACCCGTGCACACCAATCGCTCGTCCTTCTGTGGCACAGAACGGCACCCACGGTCGACCGATGATTAACGCAGTATACGCTATTGCATTTCCCGACATAACGACGTTATTAATTAATTAATAATTAGGCTATCTATTAAGCGGCTAAACAGACGAAATGCCACAAAATGTTCACTACCTTGGTCTAGGAATTGGGTATGCGCATGCGCGGAGTTTATCAGAGGCCAGGTGGGACAGTGCTGTAGCCAAGGGGAGTTGGGGGTTAAACCCCCTTGGACGATGCGGATATTTTTTCGTGTTCCCATGCATTTTTATTTTATGAGGCGATTTTTGGGTGAACCCCAAAAGTGCCCCCTTGGCGGTTATCGACGACCTTTTTGGCCTGTCATCGCATTTGAAAGGAAAATAATAATAATAATGTGATTTTAAGTGGTTTAGGAGGCTAAGTAAGCCTGTGTGAAAACCACTGAAAATGGAGAGACTTGGATTACCTTTTTGCTTGTCGGCATATTTGGAAAGGAAAAAAGTGAAGATGACCTTTTTTGCTTGTCAAGATCTTTTGGGAGTTGGTCATGGCCTAAATAAACCCCCCTGGCCCCTTCCGGAAATCCAGGCTACGCCACTGAGGTGGGCTAAGCCCCTCCCCTCCCCCTCCCGCTAATATCCACAAGGTTTTTGCTTGCCAGAAGTTATTGTTGTTCGTCAGACTTCTACGTAATCCCTTCTCCCTTTCCAGTATTAAGAATGGTCCACGAATGACAAATCTTTACGTCCATATTTCGTCAGTATTTGAATGTAGAAAGACTTTGCAGTGAAGTGAGAATCGTACAAATTTGGATACCGCTTGACTTGGGTTTGTCGAATTTGAAAAATAAGAGTTCTCACATTTTCTCGACTTGAGGAAGAAGTAAAAATAATGTAGGTTTAATTTCGCGATAAATTGAAACGCACAGAAGACATCACCAATCCAAATGCAGATTATTCGTTGTTGACTGTAGACACATCGAATGAGTTTGAATTGAGGCTAAGGGGCCGTCCATAAATTACGTCACGCGGTTAGGGGAGGGGTCCGGCCATTTGTGACGAAGTGTGACGAGGGGGTTCCGTAAATGTGGCGTCACGCAAAAAATAGGTGACCTTTGACCTTTTTTGCTTATCTGACCTTTTTTGCTTTTCAGGGATTTTGGAGAGGAAAAAATACAATTATGACCTATTTTTTGCTTGTCAGGGTTTTTCGAGAGGAAAAAATACAAGGATTGAGGATGGCCTTTTTTGCTTGTCAAGACTTTTCGGAAGACGAAAATGGAGGTCGGGGAGTCGGCTCGCTGTGACGTCATATTTTAGGGGTCTGACGTTTTGTGACGTCGCGTTACGTGGGGGTAAAAAAGTGCCAAATTCGCGTGACGTAATTTATGGACGACCTCTAAAACGATTTCGATCTAAGGACAAAAATTGTGCGCTTAGGCTATAGAACACTTTGGCCAATCAAAATGATGTGGGAATTCGCTCAGATTTGATTAAAGAATTTAGAAATTCTTCTCGCTGAAGGTTTCAGATTCCAGACTATGGCGCAACATCACTAGGCCTAGTTATTGGCGTAGCCAGGGTTTCAGAGTAGGGGGACCGTAAAATCAGAAACTCGCATCGCATTTAGCCAGACTAGAGAGTTCCGGGGAGCGTCGTTAGCTGCCCCAGCTGGCTTGAGAGCTCCGCCTTAGATGCAGAAGCTTTTGAGTAATATTATATTAGAGATTAGATGGACCTACTACTAGGCTATAGCCTATAGATATGCAAAAATTCAGAAGAGTGATGAAACGAATTAAAACCACATATTCTTGTGTCCCCATCTTTGTTGTGTCAAACCGTACTAGAATTGTCAATATATTCTGTCTCAATTTTTTTTCTAGAGCTTTCAAAATGCCACGAAAAATAATGAGCCATTTGAAACGACACTATGCAAAGTCTTTCAGAAATCTATTCTCTGTCAAATGTCTAAAAAATCAATCGAGAGATAAGATGGCGCTTAAGAGAGCTGGTTTCTTGTATTACAGGTTTTATAGACCACAAAAATATTATAAAATTGATACCCTGTTTGAAATTGGACAATGAAAGGACTAGTGCTACAGTAGGCTAAGATGGTGCGTACTTTAAATACTTTAAAGGCGACTTATCAAAAAGAATCAAAAACAGCACAATACAGCTATATAGGTTTATCGATTATGTCGACAATCATTCCTACCTCACTCCGATAAAGAAAATCTCTATTCGATTTTGCACAAATCTCACGACTGGTCCTAGCCCGAAAAAAAATGGCCCGGGCGGCCTACGTGCACACGTCGTGACTACAATAACGATAGGGATCGACGATGCGTCCAGTGCATGGCGCCCGCAGAAATATTTTCAGAGGAGGGCAGAACAGAATGGTCACGGTTAATAAGCTATAGTTTTCAAGATAGGCCTAGGCCTATTCAATTTCACAGTTCCTATAAAGTTACTTTCTCAATTTCGCTTTGTGTATCAGTAATGTTTCAATAAAGTAATGTGAAAATGTTGGTTAAAAATTAAAATATATTTATAGGCCTATGATCCGCCTATCCAGTGGCGGCTCTAGGATTTGGCAAGTGGGGAGGGGCGTTGGAGGGGCAACTTCTAATCATGGGGGCCAACTATTTGTTGTTTAATGTATGTAGCATTAAGTATAGGGTCCCAACTGGGGGGGGGCTACTGGGGGGGCCAGGCAGTCAATATGGGGCACGGGCCCCCTGCCCCCCGGTGGAGCCGCCACTGCGCCTATCTAAAAAATTAGATTTGCATTTTCCAGGGGGCAAATGCCCCTCTTGCCCCAATGTGTGAGAGCCTATGGATGCGTCCCAGGATTTCATGCCACTCCCGTCGTAATTACTGTAACTTACACCCGTTAGCGCGACACGGACGAATCAATTTTCTTGCACGTAGGTCTATGGTGCTGCATTAGACACACACACATAGGAAATGAAATCTATGCAAAAAAGAGCCGAGTATTTACTTGCCCACAATTCTGCCCAGAATCTTCTTTAGGATATGTGTGCAAACAAAATGTCCAATTGAGCATTTTTGTTGTACAGTACGAAATGATATACTTTCTCTCTCTCTCTCTCTCTCTCTCTCTCTCTCTCTCTCTCTGCAGTACGCAATATGATACCATACCTACATGTGAATTATGCAATTTTATCATACCTGCGTGTTTTAATTTAGACTATTAGAATTTCGATGTACTTTACTGAACTATTTTTTTAAAATATGGACATTTTTAGAATCCAATCACCAGTGTTAGGCTACACGCCAACTAGAAATGCAGGCCTAATGCAATATATCTCGTCAATTTCTCTAGCGCTTATGTCCCTAAATACTTAAGAATTATTTTTTCCAGCGTTTTTTCTGCACATTCACACTCTTTCAAGCTTCACCGCCTATAGCCGTTGGCAAGGACCTATCGAGGCTATCGTAGCGCAGCGAAACTTGGGACATTGCACAGACCATTTTAACGGCGATCATGTATTTGGCCCAGGTTCGGGGTTCCATGCCGAAGAACCTCAATGCCGAATCCGTGTGCAACTTTCCTTTCTGTCGAGGATTCAATGCAAATACGAAAATACAACCGAATTTGCGTGACGGGAGTATTGACGCATTTTTGAGCGCACGACATGTACGAGTGTCAATGGAATTTCGGTCGATTGCCACAGCAGACGTGAAAGACCGCGGCTCAGACGATAAAAAAGCAGCCTGACAACGGGAAATGACACAGCATGAAATAGCAGAAACTAACGAACAGGCTTTGAAATGATAGCACGCGACTGGCCAGCATCGAAATCAGGGCCGTCCGGATAAACAATCACGTCGATTCGCCATTCAGCGTCAACGACATGCTGACGCTACAAAAAGAAATCTATTTGACGAAGTCATGGCAGTTTTGCTTTGAATTCTAGTCGTGAGCGGTCGCTATTCAACATCTGCAAAAGCGTGAAGAACAAAAATTACGATGATCTCTCTCATCTGCATTTAAATATAAGCCTAGGCCTAAAATTTCATACTCAAGGTCAGGTCACGTTGAGGTTTTACCTATCTTTATTGCAAAACAAGTAGGCCCTATTAAGGAAAGTCTGCACTGCAACCAAAAGATTTGTGTAAATGAAAAACTCAATCAAATGTGATAGGCCACGAGTGAAACACGTGTACAAATTTGTTAGAATTAATATCGTATAACGATTAACTAAGAAATAAAATAAATAATTTTGAGTAACTCTGTTGTCTTAATTTAATATAGCTAGTTTTATTGTTGAGCACAAATTGAGACAAGTCCCAATGACAGATTATAAATAAGACATCTGTTACTGTCATTAATATTTAGCCAAAAGTAGAAATGAAAATCAATACAATTTATATGCCTAAATAGTGCAACAGTTCACTAGATAACAACAATCCGGGATAATATATTAAATCCACTCGATTGGAAATAAAGGATAAAATGACAGGTCAAACACAAGGACACAGGTAAAATTCAGACTATATTCAGCAAATTTTCTGACTGATGAAAATAAATGTAAAGCTTCTGACCTATTTATCTCATAATTAAACCATCCAACATTACCCTAAATCCCTTGTTTCTTCATAAAGCGTAAATTAATAAGACCCCAAAGTCTGCTTTCTAGCCTCAAGTCACTCTTCTTCTATCCATAATGCCATCATCTTAGGAGGAGGCCCTGTGGCACTGGGGGGGATAAGAAGAGCCAACTTAGACTATGAGAGTGACCAGAGAATTTTCTCAACAATGTTCTAAAGGGTATGCTGCAGCCTTGTTAGCATTGCAAAAATTAATGAGATATTACAGAACAATGAATGCCATAAAGTTTCAGAGTGATAACGCCAATAAACTTTCTGCATAAAGCAAGCTACTGTCATTCAGTTCACGTCAGCAGTGTTCTGAACATGACAGCACTAATGTAGCTGCAATGCAATCGATGTCTATTTCTCCAGTAACCTGCAAAATGTCTAACTTTTTTTCTCTACAAATCAAAGCTTGATCAAGCAATTCTGCTGAACAGCATTGGACTGGCTGCAATTACAGAACAAAATGGCCGTTCTCTACGGTTCCACAAAGATACAATAATATATAGAAGCAAAGAAATCATCAGGCAAAACTTAAGCCAGTTACAGTACATACACAGTTTGAAACTAATGCCAAACTTACTACAGACAAATGAAACTGAATTGAACCAGTTCACAGTAGAATGAACCAAAAAGCAAAACTGTCACAATAAAACAATGCCATTCGTAAAAATAATCAGAAATACAGGAATAAGGCCAATTCTGAAGAACTGTCCTGAATGCTCGAACTGAATCAAGAATTCGTTTAAGGGTAGTCTCTAAAGGCCCCTTTGCTTAAATCTGCTCAAAATACATGTACTTGGACTGATCGAGTCTAGAATGGTTACATAGACCCACTGTCTGCATTTGGAGGAACAATTTCCAGTAAATGCACAAATACTGTCTTTGATTAAGACTTCGATCAGATTGTACGAAAATCGAAAATAGCAAAGGCGAAATATGACCACCAATCTAGAAGAAAGGTTTTTAAAGCAGTTGTCATTTGCTTTTCATGATTGATTTAAAATTATTGTGAACCATGTTCTTTAATAAAACATTTGAACATTTTTAAGGTTTTGAACAACTAAACAATTTTGTATCGTTTCTATTTTAAATAATCCATATTCAGCAGCAAAATTTCATTACATTTTAATAATTATCTGTTGGAATTTATTATGAGATGAATTGAAACTGCTTGGACCCATTCAAAGATCAATGTTATAATAAAGAAATGTAATTCCCGAGTACTTCACTTTGTAGTATTTCACCATTTGTGTGCAACTGATTAATAAATGACAGATGCTGTCATTTGCAACTGATTACCGGGTAATAAATGACAGATGATGTCAGTAAAGCTCTGTTCCAATTAGGAAGGAATTAGAAACACTTGAGCATTTGCACAGCACTAATTATGATAAATTCTGCTATAGTTGCAACTGTTAATACAGGGAGTATTAGTAGTGAATGACTTCATAATTACACAGCACCATAACATAAAAGTCCAATGAAATCAAACAGAAATTAAAGCTAAAAATCAGCAATCAGTGAAAAGCAGTTTATGAAAAAGTTGATCAATTGCTTGGTAAATAAGTAATAATAATAATAATCAGGTTAATTTAGTATACAGGTAATTTAACTTGCCTCCATCTATATACAAAAAATAGATCCCTGTACAGATACAACTCTGAAAAGACAAACCAAACTATTAAATTACACAACAAACAACAAAAGAATACTATAAAAAGCAAGCTAAATCAAAGGCTGATCACTTCAGGGAAAAAGGCAAATAACAGAAGAACACCATTCTATAACCCTCACAACAATTTCAGCTTTCTTCCACAAAAAATTATTAACCCTACCATAGCCATTCAACCCAATATCAAAACACACAACAATACTGTCCCACAAAACAGCAGTAAAATTCTGAATAGATGAAACCTACTGGAAAATATAACCACACACACATAAAGGATGCTAATTCATTTTAAAACAACATTGCAGACTCGCTCAGACCACAAAAATATGCTTCTAGCAAATGCAAAATGATACATGTCTTAAAACTGAACAACATAATTTGCAATCTGCTCTAACTTAATTTAAAATTAACTAACAGAACACCCACAAAACACCAATTCAGTTCACTAAATGGCCATTGGATCAATCTCACTCTTCAATCTCACTCTCTGATCATTTTTCAATTCTAAGATCATTTTCACAAGTCAGAGTCACATATCCTCACAAATTTTCTCACAATTTCAACTCTATTCTGAGCCTATAAGTTTAATAAGCGATAACAACTAATAAATAAAACCTAAACAACAGCTCTTGGAATACAATAGCTCACAATAGTGCTCTATTAACAATAACATCAGCAAAGTCAATCACCAGAATCCTGGCACAAAACTGTTCCTAGATCAAAGAATAAATAGTAAAATCAATAACATCTGATGCCAGAACAAACTCTAGTCACAAAAGGCACCACTGTGGCAACAGAAAATTGCATATGATAACTACTAATCACAAAACATCTTAATATCTTCATTATAAAAAAACAGCAGGAAATGGCTATTGTATTCGCACTCTTGAAGCTTTGTTAGAGTATCTATTTTCAGAAGTGGAAAAAATTATAAAAAGGAAATCTTCAACGTTTAAACTGTTAAAAAATATCAGGAGTGTACACTTCACAAAATAATCTTGCCATCTGAAGTGACTGTAGCATATAAAGTTGTGAAAATACAGCCTTTGAAATCTGCATAGATGTTGCAAGTTACACGAAACTCCAAACAAACAAATCCAATAAATCAATTTACACACAGCTACTGAGCTACACACTTTCTCAAACATGAAAATGTGCAAAATTAGTAAAAAGTAATTATTCTCCACTAGAACACACACAAATGCAATGTAAACCAAATGATCAAATGGCTTTGATCAAAAAACATGCTTATGAGCTAACTTAGTCTATACAACAAAACCTCCAGATTCAATGGCCAGCTTCTTAGGGTCTCTGTTAGAGAAACTCTGCCTGTGCAAGTGACGATGACGTCCTGAATCGTGCCCCTCCCAAGAATCATCTGATAAAACATCTCCGCCCCCACCAGAGGTGGTCGAATTGCGATAGCGAAGGCTGTCAGGACGAGTCCTTGAACCGGGCACATGAACCGAAAGGCGCTGGTTGTGACCCTTATCGATGTTATGAGAAGAATCACTTCTGGAGTGATGATGATGGGCTCTTTCACCGGCTGAATCTCCTGGTCGTTCGTGGCTGTGCACTTGTAGTGACCTGCATGACCCTTGTAACGAACGGCGCGACCCGTGCACTGGATGAGAGCGCAGCGGTTGGAAATGATTCGACAGGGTAGATGACAACAGAGGCGGATGTGCAGCGCGCCAGTATGCTTCCAAGTATTCAGACAGATGCTCGCATGCATCCTCCAACTGATTTTCATCCAAAATTACATCAAACATTTCCTAAAAAATTCAAATAAAAATTCAAGCAAAATGCATCTTTAATAATCTCCTCTCGTGGACACATTATACCTCAAGTCGAATTACAAATTTTCTCTGCAAAATCAAACATGTCACATTGACTCTTTCAAAGCCCAAATGATATTATTCAGTTTAGTTAAAATGACTTGTGAGGGAAACTCAATTTACAGACATAAATTGTGGGGAAATGTGTACAAAGCTATGCTGTACAATCCTTTGCTAAAAGAACATCATAACACCTACTGCCATGAATTTAACTTTTACAGCAAGTTCTTGAAAACAAACAGTTGTCTAAGATATGAGAGTGTTTAAAAATAATTAGAACTAATTAAGATTCAAAGTAAATGTTTCCTTATGCACATGATAAATCATGTACTTTTACATATTCAATACTCATGGCATCAAGCTAGCAACTTCTTTGGCACCACTCACATAATGCCTATGGCATCCACTGACAGCATATACATGTATCTTAACAAACAGTGAACAGCCAGGGGCAAGAAATGGAGTAAAGCATTATTACTTGGCTGCACTGATTCAACTTCTCTGCAGCAACTAGCTGCACATTCATGTTTTGACTTTGGGATTTTCCACGTGTCTTGATCAATTTCTGGAGCACCTGATTCAAGCGCAAGTACAACAAAAACATCTGGTTAGAAATTCATTGACATTAAGCACTCTGCCGTGGAAAATAAGAACCGATTTTCAGTCGGTCAATTATGTCAATGATGAAATATTTTATGGTCATTATTATAATGTAAAGGCTACACCAGTTGCTAGTCATTTAACAATAAGTGTCATAATCAGATGCTATGTCCATCACAGTTTGCTAGCTGAATATCTAAACCTCAAATCTGATAGTAGGCTAGAAGGCATGCAATAGTAAAGAGACTGGTTTAAGAGGAGACCTGAACTCTACAGACATCCATATGACATACTGTGCCAAAAGGAAATCAGAGAACCTAGGTTCTGCAACAAAGAAAGCAGATATGAAGCTGCAGAACATATGAATGACCTAGTCGAGTTTTAGAGACATTATATAGCAAGTACCAAATGGAAGTATTGCCCAATGGAAGAGAGTTGGTAACCGCCAGTGATTTCAACAAGGACTGACCCCAAAGGGACAAGGACAGACCCTCAATAATGAGGACAAGAACAAGGACTTCAAATTGTCTTTAAGGAGTCCTTACGGACAAGGACCAGGACAAGAATTAACATCACTGGTAACCAGTGCTACGACAACAAATGCTGGTACAATGTGCTCATATTAGGTTGTTCTAGAGACAGCACTAGCAAAAGAAATTATTCTTAATATTTTGCATTGGTTAAGATTAGATTCAATTCTAATATAGAGGAAATTGCAAAGAGCTTGGTGGAAAGGAGTTTCCAGTGTATGGTCACACTTGATCTAAAAAGTATGCTTCTTGGTCAAATAGTGAATGAATTATTTGCTTGACAACACTAAAAGACTGCAATTTCCAGCTACCAGTAGTCTACAATGAGGTACTACAAAGTTGCCATACAATCCTGATTACCTTAGGAGAAGCAATCTTAACGTAAACAACGATAGGAGCAAGGGAAGTCTTGGTTAGTTGAGATGGGTGATTTATGGTGTCACAGTCCAACACCACCAACTGAAGAGTTCGAGCCAATTCAAAGATTCTTTCAATCTCACCTTGCACCTCAACTGGTACAATAACAAAAATCCATAATAATTAATCCATAATAGATACATACATATATACATATACATGATGGCAAGGTCACTGCATTAATACTTCTTGATCTATCAGCAGCTTTTGATACTGTGGATCATTCCATCCTCCTACACCGTCTCCAACACTGGTTTGGTCTTTCTGATTCAGCACTGCACTGGTTCACTACTTATTTGAGTTCTCGCACTCAGTCTGTCTGCACAAATGGCACCTTTTCATCATCAGCTAATTTAAATTGTGGGGTCCCCCAAGGCTCTGTTCTTGGTCCTCTCTTGTTCACTTTATACACGACTCCTCTTGGCTCATTACTGTCAAACCATCACCTAGATTACCACCTATATGCAGATGATACTCAGATCTTTATTTCATTTGATAAGTCTTCATCAGAATCTTCATTGGAAACTATTTCTCAAGCATTCTCTCATATTCAGTCCTGGATGGATTCAAACAAATTGCTTTTAAACCCGGCCAAAACTGAATTTTTACTTTTAGGCACAAAGCCCCAGCTCAAGAAATTTGATTCTATAAACTCTATTAAACTTGGTGATTCAACTATTCCTGTAAGTAGTTCTGCACGGGATCTAGGAGTAATTTTTGATTCCACACTTTCTTTCTCAACTCACACAAATAGCATTTGTAAAGTAGCTCACTACCACCTTCGTGACTTGTATCGTATTAGGAAATTTCTGAATAAACCTGCATTAATGCTTTTGGCAAATGCCTTAGTGTCCAGTCGTCTTGATTATTGCAACTCCCTTCTTTTTGGCATTTCTAAATCAAACCTGGCTAAACTCCAACGAGTTCAAAATTCATTGGCTCGGGTAGTTTCAAAAACCCCAAAACGTGAGCACATAACCCCAGTCTGTAAGGGTCTTCACTGGCTTCCAATTAAATAAAGGATAGACTTTAAAACCTGCTTTCAGGTATACAAAACACTTTACTACAAGGAAGCCAGTTACCTCCTTTCAAAACTTTCTGTACAAGCAAACAAATACTCGACCAGATCCGCGTCTGCAATAGTTCTCTCCATCCCCCATACTCGGACAGTTCTTGGTTCTCGTGCTTTCTCAGTGGCTGCCCCAAAACTCTGGAACTCATTGCCTCAGCATGTTCGCATTGCAAATTCATTACAAATTTTTAGAGCAAGATTAAAAACCCATCTTTTTGACCGGGCTTATCCACCATAGACTGTCACCCGTTTGTCCGGCCGGATACCCTGGATTTGACCTGGATCTTTAGTGATTTGGATTTGGTGTGCCATCGGTTGATGCTTCTGTGCATTATGAAAGTGGCGCTATAGAAGTTTAAGATTAGATTATATATATATATATATATATATATATATATATATATGTGTGTGTGTGTGTGTGTGTGTCTGTGCATATACACACACACACACACACATATATACACACACATACATACACACACACACACACACATATATATATATATATATATATATATATATATATATAAAAAAAAAATATATATACATACTAGAAAGATGCTCATTTGCTCGCGCTCGCTTATTTCGCTTCATAAGCTTCGCAGTGCAGGATAATACTAATCCAATACCTATACCTAATACCCAATCATTGAATTCATGCTGAACAACATTTCAATGATCGCCACCTAGCCAAGCTCTGCGCCACGTAATAATTAGGCCTATGTACGTTAAAATCACGCAACTGTGGCCATTTGTGATGCTGTACACGTATTTTTTGTGTACGTTAAAATGTACGTTAAATTGCGCAACTACCTCAGGCTGCGAACAATTGTTACCAATAGCAACGCCGCCGCACGCCCAGCCCTCTGACGCTGCAATGACTCGACTAAACCGGTTCTACGAACAATTGTTACCAATAGCAACGTCGTCTTCGAACATCGTCCACCAACGCATCGGGACGTAAGGACTAAACCGGTCTACCAATAGTCAACGCTCGCCCACCAACGCATCGCGACGTAAGGACTAAACGGTCTAAACCGTCTACCAATAGTCAACCAATCAGAACGCTTGAAGGTAACAGACGTACAGAATAACGATTTTAATATGATAGATAATATATATCAGCAAGATGAATACCGGTATATCAGTCTGGCATTCAAAAACAATTCCTATCAAGCAACTGATGCTGTTTATAAAATCATCAGCATCAATACTGCGCTGGTGATGTTTAGGCATGCTCTGACAGCTTCAACAAGAAGCGAGCGGTTGTAAGTTATATCTGCTGGCTTCTGTGAGACTGAGGTTCAGCGCTTCACAGTCCGATTTCATGTTGTCGATCCAGCGTTTTCTCGGGCGTCCTTTAGGTCTTTGCTCGTTTATCAAATAATGGCAGACTACTTAAGTACTTTCAGTCACTGTCGTTATTTCATATATACAAAATAACAGATCTTTCAAATGCATCATGTCTATGGTCACTCTGGAAACTAACAGATCATTAAATTTCATTGAAAGCAATTTCAATATATAAAGCAGTACTTTAAGAAAAAATTTTAAAACAGTTTCTATAATCTTACATAGACAGACCTTAAAGCAGACTTTATATTCATCCATCGATCTGGCACAAGGGTATCACATTACAGCCATTAATACCAGACTCAAAAGTGCGACATCACAAATTCAGGAAATAGTCAGCATTGACAAATTTTAAACGCTGGACAAACAAATATGAATCACATAAAATTGACGAAAACAAGTTATTTAATCGAGGAACCTACCTATCGATGATGATCGACTATTTGAACGCTCCATTATGGCACGTTTACTTGGATTATTCAGGACAGATCTCTTAGCCAAAGAAATATCAGCCGTTATACGAGTTATCGTAATCCTGCATCAAGAAGTACAAAAAAACAATTCATTTACCTACGCAATATGACTTATAATGCTGACCTGAGGGAGAAAGAGAGAGAGAGAGAGACAGAGACAGACAGAGAGACAGAGTGAGACAGAGACAGAGACAAGAGACAGAGAGATAAACAGCAGCAGTATTGATGACATTTTCAATTACAGAGCGGATGCAAACATACCGGTTTTCAAACTTGTGCTTCAGGAAATCAAAAAGTGCTTTCTGCATCATGTCTGTGACTTCATAGCCTTTCAACGATGGTCCAATCAAGACTACAGGTCGCATGGACGGTACGACTTCATAAGGCGGTATGCTTTCCAACTAAAGAAACAACTATGCACTAAGTATCCATTATGAAATTTTAAAAGAATGAATTCTGACAATTAATGGTTGTCTTGTAGCTGGATATCAAACATGAGTGCCAATAATTTGTATCAATGATCAATGCAACAGCATTTCACTCACTTCACTGAATGATATGTAAACAGCTTCAGCCATTTATTAATCATGACCAACTTAGCATTACTGAAACCAATAATATAATTTTCCAGAAATTTGTATCAGTTCAGTAATAAAGTTTAATATAAAAACTATACTGAAAACTGTGAACAATGTATCAAACAAAAACTAAAATGACGCACCTTCTTAAAAAACGGTTTTTTAGCTTTTTCTTTAGCAGCATTTGGGCTAATACTGTTTCGTGGTGCATTGCGTTGATTAGCCATGGAACCTTCATTGTCTTCATTTGTATCTCGATCAAGGCCACTTGTATCTGCCACAAATATAAAATAAGTCTTCAAGTCACACACATAAGCATGGCTTAAATGGCATATTTAAAAGCCAATCGCTTAAACAATTTAAAGCAGTTAAAGGTAGAAGACTGAATGTTTACATTCAGTGCATTTGAAAATAGTGCCTCAGCTAGAGGATGCACAGCAATTGGGACCATTGGTAGCCCTGGGGCTGGAGGACAAACTTACTGCAGTACTATGAGACTGATGATAGGAAACAACATGTTAATACCATAGTAACAATAAAAGCAATCACAGTGATTACCAAGGCAATAGTAGTAATGTTCCAATATAATTTGTGTGACATATTTTTCCAATGTCAAAAAATGAAGAAACCAACCCCATTTAAATCAACACCTTTACTATAGGATTCTTGTGGCCAGGGTATGGAGGTGGCTGGGTCACTGATGCCTCTACTAAGACACATGAGACATTAACATAAACAATAACAAGGACAAGAAAGAGGAGTCATGTGATTAACAATGCAAACCTGTGACTGGGATTCTGCAATGGAGTTGGGTATTAACATCAGGCAATCCCAACACTAAAGTCACGTTGCTTCAAGCTTTCCCAGAGTTAACCCTTTCACCATGGCAATTCACACAACTAATAGGTTATGAAGCCAAAATATCTGCCTTATGGGACCAAAGGGTTAAACAAGCAACTATGTGCATATTTAAACCAAACAGCTGTCGAAACCTAAAATCAACCTCTGTTTACAGCAGACTTTCAGCAAAGAAGAAATAGAGGTATCAGCTATGATCCTAGGATGGTTACAATATTGCCTACCACTTATAGAAATTCAATACATAAGTTTTTCATTAAGCGTCTTATGGTTGTAATCCTTGCAAGTTATTTCTATGGGGAATGACAGCTTCTTGTTTTCTGTTTTAATTTTACTGAAACATCCTGCTGTTTCCAAACAGTCAGCCCACTTTATAAAAGCAATCATTGCAAAAGCTCAAAAATGAAACTACTGCATTATCACGGATGATCACAAATTTCAGAGACTGAGAGCTAGCCTAAGCCTAAATTCAATGATTCAGCTAATGTTCAAAATTTCTAATCCAAATGAACTTGGATGTGTAAGACTGAGGAGGATGGGACATAAAGCAAAAAGAAGTGGGAATAAGGACAATCTTAAGATGACTCGTTTAGAGTGGGAAAATTCTTATGGGAATGGGACAGGAATAGGGTGGGGATAATCTTATGAAATGGGGAAAAACTTTAAAATGTCAAGCTACATATTTACCTGGGGTAGGTGGGGTCGATCCTCCGGAATTGGTTGCTCTTGAGTTCAGCAAATTGTCCATGTTAGAACTTGAACTCGGCTTGCTAGAAAAAGGAAATCAAAGTACTGAAGGAATTATAAAACTCTGATCCCAAAAATAACTCACTAATGGCAAGATTATATACACTTAACACTTCTTCACAACAAGAAGCACTGCTCCCGACCAGTCCCTGAGATTTGTGCAAAGATAATTTGTGCAATGTAATGTAATGAGGCATTTATATAGCATCTCTTCTGGGTAACTTTTAGGTAAAGATAGAATTCAAGGACAGATAGACTTTTGTATAGAACAAAAATAATTCCCAGATAATCTGTAAGGATTAAATCTGAATTTTGGCCTAATTTCTCAGCCAAACGTGAGGAGTGCCTCTGAATAGGTATAGAAGAGGCGCTACACAAATCTCACATTACATTACATCCCAACAACTTTTAATTCTATCCCCATACTTGCTACAGTTACAAATATGTAACCTTTAGCAAACAGAATTATATACCGGGTACAGTAAAACTTCACCATAACAGACTTGGTTATAAAGTATACTTGGCTATAAAATATCACAATATATGGTCCCTCTTGTGATGCACTACTGTATTTGATGGTATTGGATATAACGTATCTCGGATAAAGTGTATCTCTGATAGAATGTACTAAATTTTACAGACCCACTAAGAATGCTATAATGAAGAGTTCTACTGTAGTGAAAACATAAAGCAAGAGGCAAGAATCAAGCAATCTCCATACTCTCTCTGCTGAATGCATAATTAAATCAGCAGAAAAAATGGAAGACACTTAATTGGAACAGAATTCAGACAATACGAAGACAAAACTGGGTGAGACTCTCGACTAAAAAAAAACAGAAGTTAATGGCTCCACTATATCAAAACATTAGAGACACTAGATGCCATACGGTGTGATTTACATGTACCTTGCGTACATCCTAGCCTGTTTCAGCTGCTGCTGCGTCCCTTGAAACATCCGAAGGCTTTCCAACTTCGAAGGACTGGGAATAAACCCAATGTCGTCTCCTTCCTTAACTATTCGTCCAATCCACCAGTCGTTGTTGTATTTCTAAATGGAGAACTCACATGTACATCGATCACTTAAACTTTTAAGACAGTTTCTTCTATCATGCCAAAATATACTATGCACACTTATAATGTACCAAAAAGGAATCAATTATTGATAGCTCTAAACAAGCACTATCGGTAATCAGCACACAAAGAAATTGTTTGACCATCCTCTACTCATATGTCAACACATTTTAATAAATTCTAACTGCTACTTTGGTTCAACCATATATAGATTAGAATTTCTGATGAAGTCCTAATAACTACAAACGTTACTGGGATGTATGGATGCATAACTTGCAATTTCAGTTATCTGCAGTTGATTCAAGCAAAATCGATTCAAGCAAAACGGATGTAATTAAAAATAAACCAGAATAAAAATTCCCAAAACTTCAAACAGCCAACAACGTGAAGACAAACTCGGACCTCCTTGATGTGAAGAAAGTCTTTGGCAGCGAATGAAACGGCTCTTCCATGGACTGGAGAGTCGTCATCAACTGATCCATCATATGCAACATTTGTCTTGACAGCAAATGCCACTGGTTTCAGCTGCAATACCAAAAGCATACAGTCAGATGCCCTTCCTGTAGATAACTTGTGGCAAGGTCAAATTATTTAAATATCATACAATCTGAACAGCCTCGAATATTGCGGTAAATGAATTTTACTGTACTTAGGCACTCATTCTACACTGGTTTGTGCAGGTAAGCTCCAATGCAGAAGGTCAAATTTTGTTTATTTAATGCTGTAAAAATGACACTCCAAGAAACCAAACCAAGAAGCAAAACAATTTTAATTGGGAACAGTTAACATTAACATTAGTTATAATGGAGTTTTACAGAAATATTGTAAGCTAACTGTTTGATGTTTGATGAATCAACACTAGTTCTTTGCATCAGGCATATTTAAAGAGAAGACCCAGAAGAGGTACATCCTAAAATATTTGTAAAAACTGTGACTATGACTATCATACAGTAGCTAATCAGTCAAATGTATTCTATCAAAATTCGAAATTAAGTCATTACCCTCGCTTTATCAAGAAGGATCAATGCCTTCTTTTCAGTCTCCCTCTGAAGTGCTTCCGAATCCTCCTCTCCCGAAAATTCCGATGACGGATGACTGTAGTTTGATTCAGCAGACTCCTACAAACACCACCAACATCACCACTAACATCACCATCACCATCATCATCACCATCATCACCATCATCATCACCATCATCATCATCACCATCATCATCATCATCACCATCACCATCATCATTATCATCATCATCATCATCAACATCTTCTTCTTCTTCTTCTTCTTCTTTTAGAGTGTACCTAACCAGCAGAAGAAATGCTCTTGACACCGAACATTAAAAAACCATCATAGCCTCATGATGACAAAGACCTGCTGGCCTTGAGACAGATCATCCCGACGCCTTGAACTGTACAGCTGCACAATCCATACATTTACATTATGTCACATTAGCCGAATGGCCGGCCACCGCACCTGGCTGAAAAAGGCCTCACCGTCAACCCGAGCCACAAGCGAACCATTTTCGAAATTAAGCGAACGAAATACAATTATTTGCTGCACTTCTCCCTTGTGCTAGCCTATCCATTTGCTGTGTGACATACTATTACCGTATTTAAAAAGCGGAAACTACCGGTCGATAATTACTATAGCATGCGTCATACACGTGCTCAATAAAATTCACTGGCATCAGTATTTCATCATAAGCAGCAGGAAATATTAATAAATAAAAATAATTTTTAAAATATACAATATAGCACAACCACACAGAAGGAACTCAAGGAAAGGTGGCAGACCTATTCTGTCTAAGATCTAAGATTTGCCGGGAAACTGGTGAAAAAGTTTTGATGGGATTTCAAGGTAGGATGACTGACAGATGATAGGTTGGTAGAGTTATTTATTAATCATAATTAAAGTCACATCTGACCTGTCAAACACCAAGCAGCTCATTCACTACGTGACAATGATTTTTAGTTCTTAAATTGTAAATTGTTTATATGTAAATGCAAAAGCACTTTAAATTTACAGTATTGTAGAATATGGTAGAATATGGTAGTATATGGTAGATCTAGCTTTGAACTTCAAGTTAGTTATCTTATGAAGTACTGATTTTTCGATCAGGCTGAGCTGGAATATGATGGTCTCAGCAGATTATTGTAGACAATAAATATATTACTGACAAAGTCTTCACACACTCAAGGTTTGATTTATAGACAGGGATAAGTGGGTTGAAGCCCAACATACTGGTTGAGCCCAACCCCACATGAGAAGGCTGCAACTGTTGATTTTCACATGACCCCCCCCCCAAATGGAGATAGAAAATTTTGGGATGTGAATGGTTCAAACCTCAATGATTCTGAAAAATCACCCCTTGAACACACCTAATTATTAAGCAACCCCAATATACTTTCAGGTGACAATGCTATCATAATTCAATTCTAGATAACAATATTCTCACCTCAGACACCTGAATGAGTGAATGCATGCAATTCCATTAAGTGATTTGAAATGAAATACGATTTTTTTCAGAAATCAGTGATAATTTTTAAATAAACTTATATCCAAAAGCAAATTAAAGCATAAAGTGACAGCAGCTATGACTACCCAGAATTTTCAGCAATTACGCCCTATTTCTTGAAGCTAACAGACTCCAAGCTAAATCACAATTTAACTTAGGCAACAGTGTGCATCTACCGTAGTCTTTGAAAATCTACACCAGCAGCAAACCATTGCTAAAAAATCTGCTGGATAAAATATTGGACCATTCAGTGCAGTAGATTTGCATTCATGCGAACTTTTATAAAACGGCATTTAGAAGCTGGTATTTTCAGTTAACATGCTGCTGCGGATTTTGATAGATTCTTTCTATGAGATTTTAGAGATAAAATAATTATCAATATATCTTGAATAACAGTGAGTAATGCTTTCACACCAACAAACAAATTAATCCTCAGGACTGGCAAAGCTACCTACCTAGGCCTGCAGAGGATGGGAGAGGAGGAGGAGGGATAATTTTCCCAGGCTCCAGGAACGTGAAGGGCCCTCCCCCACAGCTGTCTGACATGATAGCATCTGACAGTATCTGACATGCTAATGCTAGATAATTCAGATTTTAATACTAAATGTTAAACTGGTGCCCATTCCTAACAGTACACATTCCAAAGTTTGCACTACCGGCAAATCACTTCCTGGGTCCCAATGGACCTGTGTAAACTACCACAATAAGGTCCAATTTTTTAGCAACCCTAGACAATAGTTTCTGATAAACTGTAAACAAGAAAACTTGGATCACACATCTAAAGCAACACTGCTTATGAAAGTTTAACTAATGATTGACTGATGATTGATCATTCTGTATTAGTAATATGAACTGGCAACGCCACAAAATGTTCTGTAATTTTTAAGAAAAGCCAGAAGAGAAAATATTCACAGACAACAGAGGAATGGAATGCAAAAAGTCAACAAATGGAGAATTTCAGTTGAAAGTAGCTAATTATAAGAGCTAAGTCAGAATATGTAATGTAATGTAGCATTTGTATAGCACCTCATATATTTCTACTCAGAGGTGCTCCTGGCATTGGAGTTGCACAATAAAGTAGAGGGACTTTAGCTTTTTTGCAATGGACAGAGCGATGGAGTATGAAGGAAGTAAGAAGTGAGGCCCAAATGGACAGGTTCAACCTATTCCAGAGGGAGGGTCCAGTGAATAACCAATGACGAATGAATGACGCAGAGTAATAGGATGTTGCTAAACAAAGCCCTTTGCAATGATGCATGAATCTGGGACTATGACATGTCATCAAAAACTCCTGAAGCAATTGTGCTGCACTAAATTCTGGTAGACAGAAGATTTGACATATATCAGGTCACACAAAATTCAAGATACCCAAGCACATCAAATTAATGAACAGGACAACATAAGCATGCAGTATATATTAACATCAGATCCAAGCTATTTAACCTAAATAATGGCAAATTTAAAGTACTAGAATACATTTCAGCTACCAATTGATTTTAGTTTCTAGCACATGTATCAGTAAATCTAAACTTCTGTATTACCGGTATCTTGGGCATAATTGTGCCATTATATAGCCTATCACCAGTTGTAATGCTCTAAAGGTATCATTAATTATCAATCAATGATACTTCAAATCCACCTGCAATGGACCAGGTCATTGCAGAGATCAGTCAGAGTGGGTAAGAGCTAGAGCAACTGTGGAGGAAATGCCAATTGAAAAAGATGGATTTTAAATCTAGATTTGAAGACCTTGCATTTGCCAAGTAAGTAAAGTAAGTAAGTAAAGTCAAGATTAATGTGGTGACTAGTCGACGACTGTGTGAACACATTTTATAACTAACTAAATAACTAGTTCTGAATAGCCAGGATTTGAGACGTTTCTTGAATGGGTCGAGTGATGGAGACACCTGGATATCTGCAGGAAGTGAGTTCCAAGCGCGCACAGCAGCTAACGGAAAAGCTCGATCACCGACAGTGACGAGACACATTCTATGGACAATTAGTTCAGTCGTGTTAGAGGATCTCAGTCATCTACAGCCTTCAAGATCCGAGACCTTGCGCAACTCGGTCGCCAGACAGCTCGGCCCTGTTCCATGCAGGCAACGACAAACGAGAGTTGATAGTTTAAACTTAATGCACTCTTCAAGGGAAGAGAGTCTCAAGATATTTTGGCTTGCAACTGAAAAGACTGCACTATGAGCATAGATTATAGGTAAGTGGTAAGCAAAAAACGGAAAAAGCAGAGAAATGATACAGTTTTCAGTCTCACTTGTTTGACAATACAAAAGAAAACTAAAGATTTTGGGGAAGGTCAGTTGTATCTAAACGCCGAGCAAAAACTAAGGCCACGGGATTTTTGGGACAACAATCAAAATGCATTTTCTTAAATAAATATCCAAGAAAAAAGCGTGCCTAAATCTGTCCTCTGCAACCCGACCTAGTTTCCAAACTGAATAATGAAAATTTCAAATATAATACAATATTTATTTTCCCAATAGAGCCCATAGAAGAAAAATAGAACCAAAATCAATGCCAATATCACTGCAGGCACAAATCCTGTTATGTACTTCTCTGCCTGTTTGTAGAGTCAAGAAATTGGGAGGAGGAGTTAAAGTCCATCCATTTTGTCACAGATTCTGTTCATCTTGCACAAAAAAGTCTGCAAGATGACAATGATATCGGCAGTAATAACAAATTAGCAATAATCAGTGGCAGCTTCACATGGGGGCCCGGGAGGCCCGTGTCTCCTATTGAATGTCTGGCCCCCAGTAACCCAATCAATTAAATCAATTATCCATAATATAAATAAAAATATAATAATATAAAGTCCTCCAATTTTTACCTTTTCATTTAATACATACCCAGTGAAGACAAAAAGACAAAGGGAATGTGTGTTTATTTACTGGAATTTTTGAAATCAACACTGCTGTTCCTTACAAAAAATAAAACTAAATGAAAGACTCACTGACTGAAAGACAACTAGCAGACGATTCAACCAGCTGAAAGGCTTGACAAACACACCAAGCAGCAAAACAAATGAATAGACAAACCAACTGACATATACCATAAGATCCTCTCCCCTCCCCCCACCTGCATCTCCTCCAAACAACAATAATGAGAAACCATGATTAAAAATTATTCCCAAAAGAGAACCAGACATTAATTAACACCGGCTGACTCACGGTTGCAATGCACTCTATACTTTGCTGGTAGAGAAAGCAACTTTCCGCGGGGGAGGGGGAACCATTTATGAGAACAGACAGACACACTCGGAAACGATTTGTGAAATGTTAGGCAGTGCCACATTATAATATACCTAAAATTATTTACCTAAAAATCGTTGGCAAATATTAAGACCTCTACGAGTTTTTGTGGAAAACGTGCATTTTCTGATTTTCTGGTAGCTTATAAAACTTAGCGCCAGAATTCCAAACAGCACCTTGCCTGTGAGCTGATAAAACTTTCTGATCGATGCTATAAACGTTTTCCAGAGTGCTACCTGTAAAAAAGACTGTCAAACAGTTTCAATGGAAATACCTAAATTTGTACAGCATCGAGTTGCAAATCTACTTTGTGTATCTATGTTTACCCTTATGTTAACAATGCATTTTTTAAAATATCTGGAAAGCTTCTACGGTGCAATTCCACTCATTCCCTGTCTTTCAGCAGAACAAGACTCAAAAGTTCGACCACTAATAATCCCAATTTCAGGAAAAGAAGAAAGGCAGAAAAGGCTGAAAACTTTGATTTACTGAATAGTTCAGCCTCTTTCAAATATGTCGACAAATTGCTAGAACAATCTGGAATGAAACTTGAATAAGAGCTTCCAATTGAACAACAAAGGAACTGGCTACATACAATTCAAGAATCAGAAAACCTCACATTAAACACTTCCACGAAATTCTATTTCCACAAGCAATGCCCAATCAAGAATACAGTAATCAGTGACACACTGACTGTAACAGATGAGAAAAACAATGACAGCAATGATAAGTAGTTATCATACGCGTCGTGTGGCTTACATTTAACAAAATCTTACCCCATGCAAGTCGCTATCTGTACACGGTTCCCATTCATTAAAATCCCACTCAGCCCAGGGTGGTATAAATCCACCAGCTTCTGGGCTCATAGGAGTCATCAAGTCCATGGTCGATAATTATAAACTGTGACCAAAACTACTGTGGCTCAGGGTCTGAGTTGATTGGCCGTCTCAAAAGTAAAACACCTCATCAGATCTTCAATCGGTTGAGTTGCAACACCGGAATTAATCCACGAAAAGTTACCGGATAAATAGTCCTATAAAAATACGCAGCAACACAGCACGGCCACAACTGTACGTTTCAGTCATCTCCGTGAATTCCAGAGAAACCAAACGACTTGGATTTCACGTAGATACATCTTTCCCGACAGATGAGAATAACCAATCATCACCAGGTGAATTATAACCACAAAAGGTAGTCATAAGGTTCCAAAGAAACTTTCACCATAACAATATTTCAGCTCCTCTTCAGTAAATCAAGAAAATCAAAGGTCCAAAATGCAGCTGAAAACCTCTGCAATAAACTGACAGAATGTCTACTCAACCAGATCCTGAAGATAACACACACTCTTCTGAATAACTGTAACTGGCCATTTCAAAAATTAAATCACTTAACAGAATTCCAGGCACAGAAGTAAATGCAGATGCCAATTGCCAACTGGTTAAAGTGGAAGATCATCTTGTGCAGAGAGAGAAGAAACAACAACCTTATATGAGGATCAAAAGTCTGTAATTTCCACTAAGACAGCTTTATCCAGCTCCTTTCTACAGTAGCACACCTGGTGGAACAGATTACCACTAGATAAAAGACAGAGAGAGAGAGGAGAGTGCAGACTGGAGGAGAAGAGCAGGAGGAAGGGAATAATATCAACAGCTGGCGAGCAACTGGAGAAATAGCAAACACCAAAATATCTTGCCTTAGGAAACGTTTCAAGGCAGCATAGCCATGTACTAACGCACCAAGCTCTTCCGTCGATGATTAATTTCAGCATCAGACAATTTGATCATAATCCTAATGAATAAGCGTAAAATGTGCGAAATATTAACTACAGTACTGTTCAAAAAATTGTGAACACGCGTGAATTTCGAAGCATTTGGAACACTCTAGTCTAAAACTGAGGCAGAATATATTGACTGTTCTAGTATGGTTTGATGCAATGAAGATGGAAACACAAGAAAATGTGGATGAAATTCATTTCAATTTTCAACACTCTTCTGAATTTTTGAATATCTATAGCCTTCTGTACATCAATCGTAGAATGGCATGATTAATGAAAAAATACAGTATTGGTGATCTTGGTTGCGATTGCAATGTTTTAACAAGCCTTAAACTTCGCTTTGCTTCGAAATCCACGTGTGTTCACAATTTTTTGAGCAGTACTTTACATGCTTAAAACAGGGATGGGCAAAGTGCGGCCCGCGGGCCACATGCGGCCCTCGAAGCCCTTTTGTGCGGCCCCCGACATCGAGAAATACTACATTAATGTGCGGCCCTCTAAAACATGTGAAACATTTGACAGCACCTTAATGGAAAATTCAGCATTCAAATTGGATTTACACTTTGTCACTTGATCGTTAACTAGAAATGATGCTTTTAATATTTACTAACTTTTCTTCGACTTGATAGTCTTGGCTTATTTAATAAATACGTAGGCCTACATGTACACTGCACAGTATATAATAGGCTATGTTGAAGTCGTTTTGGAAACTACTTAAAAATTTAATTCTAAATGCAAAAAAAATGTGTGCGGCCCTCGACTTTCATCGCAGACACTTGTGCGGCCCTCGGATACAAATCTGCGCCCATCACTGGCTTAAAACATATCCACAGTAAACCATGATCGACCACATGCAAAGAGAAAAGTCATATAAGACAATCTGAAGTCTTTAAAATATTAAAACATATAATAACAGAACGTAAATGTAAAGAAGAAGAATTCTTATTCTGCAACACAGCAATAAAGCAATACTATTACCATGATTTGATATGATTTCAAATCATACATAATTACATCAACTTGGCACGAGTTAGATAAAAATAAACCACACAGCACCTGTATTGATGAAATGCAGCGTAATGGTAACATTAATAAAACACCTCCCCTTATTCTGACTCATACAAATCTCCCCAGTTTGGGAGTGACAAGTAGGTAGATACAATGTAGGTGCTGTGGGCAGAGCAGTGTGTGTGTAGTCCAGTGTAATTTGCAAATCTTTATCAGCAGAAGTTCATCGCTTTTCCTGTAAAATTCTTACTAAACCATTCATACATCCACCGGTTGCTGAATGCATTTGGGTAGCTTTGTGATGTAGCTGCTTTATCAGATCTAACAAAACACACTAGCTGGAAAGCTATGCATGCATGACATCACGATTTCTACATTGCAATATCAACTGTCTCCAACTGAAAATTTCATTTTCCTTTGCTTGCTCAAATTTGTGTACAAACTTCAATCTAAACAGTTATACCTGATGATTACAGACAAATAAAAAACTTATATTTAAACTGTTTAACAGCACAAAAGACCAAAATTTGGCCCTGCGTATGCTCCAAGTAAATTGTATAATCCTTGATTGACATCTTCTGTTATTTACCACATCATCAAGATTTGTCCCAGCCCACAGGCTTCGAGCTTATCTATACACTTTTGCTTGACTAATGATAGGCCTACAGTTCTACACAAATTGATAATAAACAATTGATTTGGCCAATTAATGCTGGATGTAGTACAAAGCAAAGTACAAAGCAAAGAAGAAATCCATGCTTCTTGTCTACTCAATTCTACCAATTTTTATTGAGATATGACCTTATTGGCTCAAAAACATTCAAACAATCAATATTGGCACTAAGAGTTTAAGATATGTCCAATATGTTGTGTATTACAAGCAAAATCAAGGCAATCGGAATTTATTATAAGGAAAATCAACACCTCCTCAAATTACATCATTGCTAAATTTGTCACATTCTGTAACTGTTCATCCTGTTCCCACCCTCCCTGAAAATCGCAACCAAATCTGCCTGGAAATGCATACTTACTAACACCTAAACCTTGTATAAATAATAGTTTACTGTTGTGTTGGTCTAGTATATTTAAATTGTTCCCTAGTTACATAGTTACATAGTTATAAAGTCATACTTGGGCACAGGTCAGAGTTAACCCTAGAGCTGCGTCCCTTTGGAACACTCACTTCATTTTACTTACCTTGTTATATTTACGACATATTACTAAATTCATGTGGTGGTCCAATAAATGTTTATCTATCTATCTACATCATTGCTTAAATCTGTCACCATTCCATGACTTCAATTCTACAGCTTAATATGACCTGATGTGCACCAAGAACAAGACAACTTTTGATACTGCAACAAGTTTCTCCTAGAAGTTCTATTATAAGAAATTTCCAACAGAAATTTCTTGAATGCCTTCAAAATCAGTGAAGAAATTTAAGAAGATACACAAACACATGTATATACATTATACACATACCTGGTGATGAAGACCATTTGAGCTGTCTGAAAAAGTTTCACATGAATGCTGAGATCCACTTCTCTAAACACCAAAAGACAATGTCTATAACTAAAATAATACAAAAGTCAAATAATAAGATGCAATTATGCAGAATCTCATGTATCTTATGCATCATATCTTATGCATGTGGTCATCAATTGCCAGTCTGTCTGAATCAGCTCAGAAAAACACAGAGACTTACAGAGTTCATAGAAAACAAGTGTAAACTTTATTCTGCAACATCCACGCATATACCGGTAAATAATGCAATCTCTGTAATTCAAGCTGCATGTGCAGACAACAAACACTAAGGCAATCTTTTAATTTTCACAATAATCCAAGCAAAACCCTAAACTTTTCATCTTAGCATAACATGTTCAAGCTGTAAAATAAAAGCACTCAGAGTAAATATCCAGCTGGAGGAGATCGCTTAAATAAGTGACCAACATGGCAGACAGCACGAAGATTTAAAGTGAGACTGGCAAGTATGATGAAATATTGTCACTGTAGGATCTTCAGAAAATCCTCACTGAACTTTCTGACAGCAACAGTTCAATTAATGCAATCAAACTGAACAGTCTGTTGATCCTTGTGATTCAAACAGAGATCTGTGGCAACAGTAAAGCCAACCGCAAATATTGCTGTCCAAAAGCAACAGCGTCTCTAAGGCCCGGATTTACCACTCAAAATCCAGTCACACAGCTATGTTACCACAAATTATCATTCATTATTGATTTGGTAACAGATGTAACTGTTTAAAGAGTTGAACCTGGATTTCTGCAATGCAGTCACTACACTGGATGATCAACATAAGCTACATTTTGCCAATACAGCAGCCAGCAAACCATACTCTTTACTATATTTAATGGTAAAATAAATACAATCAAATCAATCTGGCATAATACAAACTGGTTGACAGCTGACCAATGGGCATGTAGAATCATAAAAATTCAAAACCATGTTATAAATGTCAGTTTCTGTCAATCATGTTGCAAAGTTTGCTCTTTTAAGAAATGATGTTGAATTTTATACTACAACAAGTTACGTGACCTGACAAGTATTGGTTGTACTGCTTTTAACTTAAACCAAGATTGCCATAGGGGGCAAAATACTCAACTTTTTATATCTTGACCTTGACTGCAGTTTGGCTCTCAAAATTCTGCTTTGCATCTCAACCATTATTTCAGGATTTTCTGACAACTTTGACTTAAAATGTTGGTTATGATCTCATCCAGAATCATAATTTAAGGACTCCTATGACGCCTGAGAGCGGGAAGATGGCAAACTGGTAACATGCTGGCAAGGCACGCTTACAGACTGGGAACCTAGTCCGCTGGAGCCCCTAAGGTCAACTCTTCTTACTTCCTAGGAGATGACGGTAAAAATTAATTGATGCTGCATCAAGCTGCAAGGTAAATATGCAGGTCTGGATAAAGCAATGGCAAACTACTCCAGATTAATGGTGCAAGCCACCTGCATTGCTGCTTGCTGGACACCAGAGATCAGCGCCTGGCCCCACTCCTGGATTTGATTATGGGCAAAACCTTCACCCTTATGATGAACTAGTCTCTAGTATCATTCTGCTTACAGAAATTGCATTATTTTTATACTGTGGTCACAAGCATACATCCTGCTTAAAACAACGGTCAATACAAGCTCAGTGATCATGTAAATCAGGGGTACTCAAACCTCAGCCTGCGGTCGACAGTCCAGACCGCAAGGCTGGTTCTTGTGAACCACCGCAGCTCTTCGTTTGAACAAGTGTCTTATGTATTTCCGTCGTAATACTGTTCCAGCTTTATTACAGCCTTTGGTCACTCAATAATAAATCATGATTAAAGTCTTTAAAACATCCACCAGGGCTCACTTTCTATTTCTAATATTGCTCACAATTTTTGCAACTACAAGAACTAATGACCTTGAAAACACTTTTCCAGTTGAGGATTGCCATTATTCTGTCATAAATTCGAGAATGTTTTATTTGCATTACAGTTTTCTCATTTTGTCTGTTGCCTTGGTGCACTTATAAGTCTATTAAGAGAGCCCGTGTTTCCTCAAAGTTGTCTACTATGCCATAGTAGGCATAAGAATAATAAGACTTCCCTTATAACAAGTGAACCCTCATGAACAATGGAAGATGGAATGTGGACCATCTTCAAAACAGTGCCCCTTCCCCTTATGTAAATTGTTACTTTTTTCTTCTTAGCTTTCATGTTCTCTGACCAAAATGTTTTGGCTGAAAAGCAACAAAGCCGGAAGTTTAAAATATTTACCAACCTTCTTGTTTTGAATTTATAATGGTTTTTACACAAGCCAACTTAGCCTCCTAAGCCCCTTAAAATCACATTATTATTATTATTATTATTGTTGTTGTTGTTATTATTATTGTTGTTGTTATTATTATTATTATTATTATTATTATTATTATTATTATTATTATTATTATTATTATTATTAAAAAATTCCTGCCGAAAAAGTACTTTGAAACCGAGGCCTAATACAGTATTTGACTGCATTACCAGAGTACAAAACTGGACAAAACCAAGGTGACAACCGCTTTTAGCCAAATTATCAACATCGCTGTAACAACATAGTAGATGGGGATATCATGGATTTTGGGTTACTGCTTGGGACTTGATACCTGGACGCCCTGATGGTTGGGATGATAGTAGTCCGATGTCGTTGCCCTAGTGCAGGGGACGGCCAGGGTGTTCATTGGTATTTGGCGCATCGATTGTTTATGCTGAGACGACGAAGATGAAAACATCGCCGGGGGCCGACGCGCCCGAGGTGTCTCTCTCCCTCCAGCCGAATCAGGGTTACCACCGCCGACTAGCCTCCGCCGGTCGCCTCTCCTCCCGCACTTATTTCCATCGTCCGCATCCGAGACTGAACGCTCGACAGTATTTTCCGCCGACTCCGAAGTAAAGATCGTGTTACACGACGCCGACAACAGCGATTTCTCCGTATATTTTGCGTATATGTCTATCTATAAACGCACGCAATACAGTACAGAAGCATCCACAGTGTGTATATCTTCGGTACACCTGACTGTACAGATACCCCCCTCTCCTCCTCCTCCTCGTCTCTGGCCGACTGTTATTGTTGGATCCATTCACTAAGGTAGGAGCTCAAAGATACACATCATCTCCGCCGCAACCGCCCCCTTCAGGGCCCGACGGCCGCCGTTGCCCTCCCTCCCCAAACCCCCGCTAGATCGCTGCCGCCGCAGCAGCAGCCCGAAGGGACGGTCGAGTATGGCGGGCATAGCTTAAGCCGCTGTCGGAAAGGCGGCGCATAGCAAAATAGGCGTTAAAAACTTGCCGTTTAAGATAAGCTTGCCTCTTGCTCATAAAAGATAGCAAAGATTTGTACTATTAAAAAGGCAGAACGCGTAGTGTAAAGAACATCCTTTGTCAAAATGGACCACAACGTTTTACGATAACGTTGTATTGCGCTAAGTTAAAGCTTTGGCTCGGCTCTTCAGTCTTGACAAAAATGGCAGGCCTATAGGCGGCGATCATTGGGTGTCAGGACATTCCCGGATTTGAGTAAAGTTTGGCTGTAACTAACCGTAAGCAAAAAAGTCTATGAGACTATACCAGAGGCGTAGCGAGGGTATACGGCGCCAGGGGCGAAAACATACTGATGGCGCCCCCTTCAACTTTCGAAAATTCTTGACGAGCAAAAAGGTCATTTACTTTCTTTCGGCGCCCCCTCAATCTGCGACAAAAAACCGTGACGAACAATAAAGGGCTTAACTTATTTAACTACGAGTAGAGTGATATTTACATTTTTCTGTTTCTTCTCTTTTTCTTACACTAACACAAACCCAGATTCTGCGCCTTCCCAACCTAGGCGCCTGGGGGGATCCGGCCGTGGCGTAACGTGGAGGCACTTTGCAGAAAGCCACTATTACTATTTTGCAGAAAGCCCCCGGGAGAGGGGGGCCCCCGAAGTGTTTTTTGCTCGTCAGCACTATAATGATATGAAGGAGGCGGCGAGAAGGATGACCTTTTTTTGCTCGTCAGCCACTGGGGGCTCCATATCAAGGATGCCCTCTGACCCCCCAAAAGTCACGCTACGCCACTGGGCCGTGGTGTCCGAATGCCTATTGTGACCAGGCAAACTAATCGACTGAGCGTTTCCGTATGGATATTATAACTTTAAATTCTCTTAATTTTATGATCTGATACTGATAAGTATGCATGTGTCTGTGCCTGCGTGTGTACAAGTGAGAGTCAACCTATGCGCCACAGTACAAATTACGAGACATGCAGTCATACTGTCTCATACATGCTTAAATGCCGACTCTGAAAGCAAGAATTTGAAGCCTAGAAATTCACAACAAACCACACAGAAATCTATTAAATAAATGAATGCTTAAAGTACAGTACCTATGAGATGAAAATACAAATCCGATGTTAAACTATATTACATAGCACAATGGTACTGTAGTTAATTGGACTTTAACTTTTTCACTATTACAGTATTCATTTTATTATGTTGAATTTTAAAAAGACAACAATTTAGATTAATAAAATCATGATAGAAAACCGTTTAACATAATAACTACTAACTACAGAAACTGTTTTCAATATAAAACATAATTATTTGGTGTTCCAAAATGTAAACTTTATAATAAATACCCTTGTACAAGAATGTCATGATATCAGTGGCATAGCCAAGGAGGTTTGGGGGGTTAAAACCCCCTTGGTTGCCAAAAACAAAATATTTTTAATGAGTTTCTATGCATTTTAAATTTTTGGACGTGACTTTGGGGGTCAAAACCCCCTTGGCTAAAAAATGTAACGGTTTAAGAGACGAGGACCTTTTTTGCTTGTCAGGAAAAAACTAGAGGTGATAACGTTTTTTTGCTTGTCAGGAAAAACTAGAGGTGATAATAACATTTTCTTTTGGTTTTTTGCTTGTCAAAATTTTTCCAAAGTTGGTCACGGTCAAAACCAAAAACCAAAACCCCTCCTTCCAGAAATCCTGGCTACACCACTGCATGATATTCCACCAAATCTAAGATTTTACTTGAAGAATATAAATGAGTTATCAAACCGATACACAATTTGCTTGAAAACATGATTTTATATATTAATATATATTATATAAACATACACATCTATAATATCTGATTCCTGGAATGACCTGGTCTTTTGCTGATGGATATAAATGGATGCTGATGGATAGCCATAAATCTAGAGCTGTTTGCTGGTCTTTCACTGGACCATTAGCGTCGCCACAGGGGGGGGGCAAATGAGGGCAACTGCCCCCCCCAACCTGCCCCAGACCACCTATCAGATTCGCGCAAATCCGGTGAGAAAGTTTTCTGTGGAGGGGGGTGAGGGATGGGTAAGGAATCTGACACGCTAGCCCCTTTTGCCCCCCAACCAAAAATTCCTGGCGACGCCACTGCTCTGGACCCATGTTTTACCTTCAGTTTTATGCCACTGCTTACCTATGATAGGTTGTGCTAGCCATCAACAGCACAATTCAATCCAAGGACAGACAACCACCCATCAAGCCAGGTTGAACACCGCTACACATCGGTGTTCTAATGAGACCAGCCTTACAATGCCAAACATCCGACTTAAACGAAAAATTCAAAAATCTTATCACAAAAGCAACAAAGCTAGTAAAATAAGATAAACAGAATATTGCAACTTCCTCAAAAATGACTTTGTTATCAGTCACAGCAGAGAATAACATTGGCTCCGAAGCCCGTCAGAGGCCAACATTTATTGGGCATAGAAAGTCAACTGGAACCCGATGAATCGCATTTCCACTACAACAGTTTGTCTGAAAGATGTCGACCATCTTCATGATTTTCGTGTTTTACTTCTGCCTTCTCTCGGCGAGGTCCTCTGCAGCCGTTGTGCGGCAGATTTTTTAGAATCGTCCGCACACGCCGGCTCACAGCGCAGTGACACGTACGGAGTTGTAACGGGTACAAGAGAGACAGACGGCATCATGCAGACAGAGTTGGGCAGCAGAAGTTGTCCTGCTGCTGACTTAAATGGTAGGAGATGACTGCATGAGGCTGACGACAATTTGCAAGACGCAGATTTTGAAGGAGATAATTGGCACGAAACTAATTCAGTTTTCGATGGCAAGGGTACAGTGGAGACAACAACTACAGTTGAAGAAATTGGTGGAGGTAAAATCATCAAACATGAAGAAGTTGGTAAGGAATTTACATCAACTTCAACTCTGGCAGATGACAATAGCAAACTGTTGTCAACTGTAGCAATACCAGTAAATAAACCGTCTTTGTCAGAATTTCTGACAAAATTTTCATCAGTAGTGAGCGACAAAGATTCAGAAATACTGATGTCTGAAGAATGATTATCTGAAGAAAATAACTGATCCATTGCTTTCAACTCACAACAAACAGTTTTGTCAGAATACCCAGAGCATGATGTAATTGTAAGAGCATTCGAAGAGTATATACAAGGTGACATAACTTCCACAATAGGCAAATTCTCAGTTCCAAATGCATCAACGTGTTGTTTAATTTCCATATTACTTGATATCCCTGTAGATAAAATATCTGCTGCATGTAGTGACATCTTATGAATAGACATGTCAACAATATTGACGGTTGATTTCTACAAAAAAGTATAAATAGTTAAGTTAATAGCAAAATATTAGGTAAGCATAAACACAAATTAAAATCAATCACAGTTTCAAGAAAGACCAGGCTCTTTATGAATATGAACAGCCAAACCTCATTATCTAGCCACTGTTAATGCCACAAACAACAATATCTTTACTGCTTGCTTACTTTGCATTCTTTGTTTATAACCAAACAATAAATAGCTATAGTTAGTTCTCCAATCAGAAATTTTACTAAACCTGTCATTTTCATCTAACTACCGTGCCACCAATTATGAAAAGCAGTTTTATTAATAATTTTGACAGCAATTTCAATGCTGTGCAGCAGGGATGTTAGTTCTTGGCCTTAAGGACTCCATAAAGACAAGTTACAAGTCCGTGGTCCTGGCCTGGCCTGAAGAGTGGAGTCCTTGGTCCTAGTCTTGAGAGTTGAGTCCTTGGTCCTGGCCTTGAGTCCTTGAAATCAGTCAGTGACTTGGGCCATAAAACATTGTTGTATTAATTTAGTGTTCTAGCCTGTAGGCCTAATGAATAAAAACTCATTCAAGATATATTTTATTATGTTTTACGGCCTCTGTTTAATGTTTATGACACCCATATAATTTTACCATACAACAATGGGAGCAGCATATATACAGTATTATTATATATATTATTTATTTATTTATATATTATTACAGCCTTTACAGGATAGGCCAATAAAACCGTTAACATCCTGTTTCGTTGTAAATATTTTCACAGACTCTGGGTTAAAATGCATGAAATTTGGTGAACTTGTGCATTATTATTATAATTTATTACATCCTGAAGGCAGCATTTAAGTTTTTCTTTCCAATTCCAAAGTGCAGCGGTGTCACCTTGTAGCAGCCAGGCAAGAGGCAGAATGAGTTCGTTAAAAATATTAGCTACTATGTTTTATTGCTAAAATTAGTAGTGTGCTTTTTCCTTGGTCTCAGTGTTCATGCAATCGTTAATTCTGCTTCTTATCTTTTTGGGTTTCAATCATTACGTTATTCTATGTACTAGGAATGTGATCTATAAATCTTAGCATTAAATTAAAATTTAACTAGTATAGTCGAGTCATTGGTCCTGGCCTTGAGAGTGGAGTCCTGGCCTTAAGGCCTGGGTTCTTGGTCCTGGTCTTGATGGTTGAGTCCTTAACATCATTGCTGTGCAGTACTCAATGCATGCGATGAAGGCCATGCAATATCATGGCTCTCTGGGCAATGGCAAGATACCAAGTTTACATTACATAGGACCACACTCATCGACTTAGTGACAACAGTGAGAGGCAAGGATTGTGGCTTTTCAAGGTTAAATGCACACAGGAAATCCATTCCAGGCTAAGTATGGCAAGAGGCAAGTTTGCCGGCTTAACGGGAGGCAAAATAATGAGGTTTCACTGTGCCTGATCTCTTTTATAATAATTAAGTAATCAAAACCAAATCAAAACAAAAAACCATAGCAGCACAAACTATCTAATCTATAACCCTAGATTAATAGAGCAATGTAATCAAGTTATTATTTTACAGTCAGTATTTAACTGAAATGCAAGTGCCCGGAACTGACACATAAGTTCAGAAACAGTCATCTAAAGTTTACTTTTACAATCTCACCTGTGCTTTGCCAACTTTTTTCTTATTCAATTGCATTTGACTATGAAAATTCTTCTTGATGGAAAAATGAAATTTGATCATCTTCTTCACTGTATTTAGTCTGTAATTTTCTTCATTCAGCATTTTCCATTCTTTCTTCAATTTCACCTCCCGCTTCGATAGTTTTTTCCTTTCTGAATCAATTTCTGCCTGTTGTATCTTAAAAGACATTTCCAGGTCCTGTAGATGCAGCATTCTGGCATTGATCTTTGCATTGCAAGATTCTATTATCTTGTTGCGTTCTACAACTTCTTTTGCCAAAGCCAATGATTTCGCATTCTCACTTTTTAGAATAGCTTCTATTCTAAGGCGATGTTGACAAGACTTCAAATTTTCATAATAAATCTTTCTCTCGGCCATCTGAGTGCATTCAGCAAGTCGCTGCTGCACTTTCCCCAGCTGCTGCTGCCTAAGACTCTGCAAAGTATCTTCTTCGTCCTTATTGTTCTTGGAAACGCAAAAACAGTTGTCTTTGCCTGCAGTTGTGGCATGTTTAGAAAGCCTGTTTTCACTGCCGAGATCAGAAGCAGGCCTAGAGTCAAACTCGTCTGCCGGGAGCTCCGGTAAAAGTAAAACGTCACACGAAGAGTCGCTATCATACCAATCCGTCAACTCAGTGCAAGGAACTTGTTCCTGTACCTGAGGTCCAATATGAAGATTACCTGTACTACTGCTTCTAGATCTGCTTACTACAATGTCGTGTGAATACACCGATTCTTTTAGAGATCGTCCATTACTTATCTCAAAAGACATCATATCTTCAGCTTTCTCAGGTTCACCAGTACCAGTAGTGGCGATGATATCATCATATTTCTTAGCAGACAATTGTGTCCGCTGACGTTTCCATTGTCCCCGTTTACGTTTGACTGAGTCGGTTTGAAACAACTTCATACCACTGGTCTTGTTTACGCTATCATTTTTCTGCAAACCAAAACTTAACTTATTACTTAACTTAACTGTCCCTGGCTTATCTTTAATTACACTTGCATCAGGAACATCTTCATAATGATTTCTTTGGTTCAGGCCATGCCTTAACCTTAACCTTCCTGTGGCTTTTACATTCATATTTTGTCTCGTCAATCTTTTCTTTCTCTGTTCCAAACCAGAAGCAGGCAACATACTGCTTCTTAAATTCATATGGTTTGTATAGTTTTTTGCTAGGACATTATGTCGTGAGCTCAATCTCTTGTCTCGACTGTGACTAACATTTTGGCTTAAATCATTACATTTTGATAACAAAACTTCTACAAAATTTTTGCACTCTCCTGTTTCATGTCTTCTAAATTGTCTGCCTCTACAACACAGCTGGCTGCTATTACTAATTTTTGCTTTATTGTGTCCACAGTTTAAGCGTGATCGAGTTAAAATCGGAGTTGAAGCACAGCTTCTGTCTGATGTCCCATCAGACAGTTCCAAGCCATGGTAATGAGAATTTTTATCTGTTGCATTATTCTTGGCATTTGCAAGACGAAAATCCTCCACTCTAATTTCCATTCTCCTTGTCTTTTCCACAGGACTGCAATGCTGACAGCTTGAGCCAGTTAGATTATACGTTGTAAATTCTGGTTGGTTCTGTAAATTCGATTCCCCGATGCAATCATTATGTGTCATTGCTGACGCCATACAATTCAAATCACTGGTCGTTTTGTACAAGCTATCTACATCATGCATTTGCTTTTCTGCTGCTAAGCAACCAAATGTACGGACGGACATTTCTTCTAATGCTGAATGCTTCTTCAACTCGTGAGTGCCAATTGGCAACACCTTACCATCGGTAATCTCAAAATAGCATTCCACAACTTTATACTCCATGCTACAGTCTTGACCGGCTTCATTCAAAATTGTCATTGGCAAATTACCAATTTCCAATGCCTGCTTATATTTCAGAATATTCGGAGGTCCAGCAGACATCAGTTGAATTGTACCAACTTGATCGTGTGCATTCATTATAACAAATGCAAAATCTTGTGCAGAATCCATTCTAAAACAATATACAAAAAATAAACTTTTAAACTGTTTTTGTCTTCATTTACTCAGCACAGCTCTTGTTTCTTCCTTTTCTTTCATCTACGAACGTCAAGCTTTGTCGGATACCGCACTCGTGTAAGTAAGTAAAGTAAGTAAACTATCGTGAATTACATATACAGGGAGTCTGTAAGACGCCCTGCATATATTAAATAAAAAGAAAGATTGACAGCGTTCAATCGCATATAAAAAGAGCTAATTTTATGAATAAGCATCAAAAACTAAATTATTGCTCTTCCTGAAATTATTTCATCCATTTGTTGTTGGTGGAATGAATGGGTATTTGATAAATACAGTGGTTCTCACACAAGGCAGTCCCTACTGAACCACTTTAAACCTTGTTATATTATATTATATTATAAAGTAGAGGTGCAAAGAACCCTTTTGGAAAAATTAAAGAAAAGAAAACTGAATTACTGGGGACATATTTTGCGAATAAAACATAACTGTCTAGTGAAAGAAATAATACAAGGCACAATGCCAGGATCACGAAAAAGAGGTATGCCAAGAAAAAAGTGGGAAGACAACATAACAGAGTGGACAGGATTCACTATAGAGCAGGCGACAAGAACAGCAGAAGACCGTAACGCTTGGAGGAAGGCAGTCTACAATGCAGCCAATCTTCGGAGCGAAGACGGTTAAAGACAAGACAAGACAAGTTGTTGGATTATAATATAAATCATATACTCTATTTCTTCCTCTGTCTCTCTTTCCCTCTGACTGATCCCTGGAATGACCTGGTCTTTTGCGGATAGATTTGAAGTACCATCGATTGATACCCTTAGGTATTAGAACTGGTGCTATAGAAGTGCATTATTATTATTATTATTATTATTATTATTATTATTATTATTATTATTATTATTATTATTATTATTATTATTATTATTATACTCTATACTTGGATCATATTAACACGTCATTCATTGCATATCAGCGTCCGATATTTGAAATTATGGTGTCCGAATAGGAAAATAGCCAAATTTAAGAAATAGGCCCATAGGTGCTTTTCATTTTATGTTACATAAGCAAGTCTTTCCTCAGACACCTAAAATAACTATTAGAACCACGTTCCACGCACATTGTCAATAAGGCCTATATAAGCTCCTCGTGAAAGCTAATTTCCCTTTAGCAGCAATGAACAAAGCCAAACTGATTTGCAAATTGCAATTTGGACAGAAACATAATTCTATTTGAAACAGGTAAAACTGTTGAAGAAACGGGTTGAGAGATTCAAACAGCATTTCTTTACTGTGAGAATGGTGGACAGGTGGAATGAATAGGACGAGAAGATAATAATGGTGTGTATGATTTCAAAACAAACCATAGTACTATAGGACCAGTGGCGTAGCAAAGGGGGATTGGGGTTAAACTCCCCTGGCTGCCGACGAGAAAATTTGTTACATGCTTTTCCATACATTTTTCATTTTCGGACGCGATTTTGGGGGTCAACTCCCACTGGCTGGCTGCCGGTAGAAAAAGTTTCTAAGTGCTATAGAAAATATTGGAAAAAGTTAAAAGAATACGAAGGTAAAGAACTTTTTGCTTATCAGCTACTAAACAGGTGAAAATAAGAAAACTTTTGCAAAGTTTGGTCACGATCGAAACCAAAACCAAAACCCCTTCCGGATTGGTGATTATATTATTAAACGCATAATTCATGCGATGGTCGTTTTCATACACGTAGGCCTATAGGTGGGCCTATAGTTATTCATGCAGTTAAATAACGTCGTTTAAACGACATGGCAGATCAGTCAACAACAGTTGTCTTCCAGTCGTGAAGTCGCGGGTTCGAACCGCGGCCAAGAAAGTGCTGTTCGACGAGAACTTAGCTCTTGGTGACTCTGCGTGACTCATGAGTCTCGATTACTTATTGAGATCAGTCGTTTAATTGTTTTTGCCTGTGTAAAATCAAAAGTCAAAAAGTCAATGTCTTCTCCGAGCCTCACGGGCTCATAGTGTGGTGCTGATCTCCGTTGCTATAGCCCTCAACCAGGCGTGCTACTGTGTATACAGAGCTAGTGTACAGGGTTATTTCTAGGATTGTGAATTTGGGGCGTGTCGGTAAAATTGGGGGGGAGGGTGTTTGAGGGCTATTTAGGTTACATGCCATTGTTAGCCATTGTTAGATTCAGACATTTGGGGGGTGTCGACCTCGAATTGGGGGTGTTGGGTGGGTGTTATGGGGGTGTAAAAATATCCCTGATCGCGTAGCATACGTATTTTACTTATCGCAGCGTTTTACCGCTCATCCTCATTTTACCACCGCCCTCTAGCGAGCAGTAACGCGCAGAAATGGGCCGGTGGGGGCGGTGGCCCCGGGCATCCACCAGATGCGTGCATCCAAATTGACTCGGCGACAATTTTGCTCGTCAACACTTTTTTTTACATGGAAACCCTTAAAAATTATCGATTTGGCCCCGGGCACCTACACCAAATAAGGGCATCCAAAATGTCTTGGCGACCTTTTTGGCTTGTTAACACCTTGCTCTAAGGTGGCGGAGGGGCATGCACCACTCTTGGCCCGTCACTGCTAGCGAGTAAGGCTGCGTCGACCTTAGGGCTCCTACGGGTCTCGAACCCGCGACCTCCTATTGCTCTATCGTCCAACGCTGTTGCCACTCTGCTAACTTCGCGCCCCGTATTGTAAAATATTGGCCAATATTTACTGTGATCAAATCTTAGGAGATTTAGGCCTATAAGTGGTTCCCGCACAAGACTTACTCTCTGTTTTAGCACGAATGTTTTCGTACGCTGCTCTATAATAAGTTATCATTATCCCGCTCCATGGGTGATGTACCCGTAGATATAAGTTATACACGGTATGAATTCATTATTGTAAGAATTCTGGATGACGCATTTTACATTTGAAATTGGTCATCTCTCTCTGGCGAGTATTCTTGTCACCAGCCAGTTTCACTGTGTAATTCTTTGTACAGTAGTGTAGGGCTGTAGGCCTATAAGTCCTGCGTAGACTCCTAAAGCCAGTACTTACAACAAACTTCGTGTAATCCAGATGGTAATGATGAAATAGAGTAAGTAAGTAAAGTAAGTAAAATTTCGAGGATTTATATAGCGCTCTATAAACAGGGCCTGATTAAGGTCCGAGTGGCAGTGTTTATTCTAGGCCCTTTTTTACGCCCGAGGGGAGGGGAAGGGTCAATTTGTATGTTTTGTATTCTAGGCCCCAAAGTTTGAAAATCCCCCCCACAAAAAATTCTATATGTTGCATTGGGGGATGGAAATCCCCCCAAAGTGTGACGAGAGAGGTTTTTTATTTTGGAGAGGGAAAAGAGAAGGATATGACACCATATAGAAGAGTATCTGAAAGAAAAGGAAGGATGTGATGATCTTTTTCTTTTTTTGCTCGTCACCACATTCGAGAAAAAAATTATATCAGGATGACCTTTTTTTGCTCGTCAAGGTTTTTGGACAGACAAACTTTCTCCCCCAAACATTTCAAACTCCCCCCCCCCGACCCCAATGTCAAGGTGGCTAGAATAAACACTGTCCGAGTGGCCTGGGGCTGAGAAAAAAGGTCGTCGCCTATACTGAAAATCTCTGACAAGCAAAAAAAGAAAAAAGGTTATCTTGAAAATCAGTGGGCCTATTTTCATGATGGGCCGGGGGGCTACAGCTCCCTAAGTCCCCGCCTTAATAGGCCTATGGCCCTGTCTAGAAAGCAGCAGCACAGCAGTAGCAGCTTATTCTTAGGCGCCTAGCCTATTTTAAAATCGATATGGGAAAGGTAATTGATCAACCAGGCGATGGTCAATATATCCGGAGACAGCTCTAGATAATAAACTCTGCTAAATTTATGATGTCAGGTGGAATAACATCCAGAAGTCGTTGCCTGCTGTGTTCGAATAAATATTTCTTGCATAACATAAAGTCGTCAATTTGTTCTTAGCCTTTAATAATAATGTGATTTAAGGTGGTTTAGGAGACCAAGTAAGTCTGTGTGAAACCCACTGTATTAACCCTCCGCATTCAATAACCTAGTTTTCCGAGATAGCCTTTGAATCCGTTTACTGTTTCAACTGTCACTTCCACCTTGTCCAAACTGTTCTGTCTGTCCACAACCCTTGCACTAAAAAGGTGTTCTTTCTTGGACCCACCCTCTGCTTAAACAATTTGCATTTGTGGCCTCCTGTGCTGCTATAGTTTGTTAATGTCAAGAATCGATAGTATGGCACATCTACTTTCCCAGTCATTACTGTATTTTGCATGTCAAATCCCACCTCTCTCTCTCTCTCTCTCTCTCTCTCTCTCTCTCTCTCTCTCTCTCTCTCTCTCTCTCTCTCTTTCCTTTCTAACGTTGTCAATCCACAACATTGAAATATTTTTTCGTAGCTTAAATTATTAAGGCATCCATTGACCATCTTTGCTGTTCGTATTTCTATCAGCGACCTTATGTCTCTACTGCGCCTATCATTATTAAATCATATGTAGATCTGCCCATTGTTTTTATGCAAGACTGATGGGGGAAAATTTCTTCCTTTCCAAAAAACACAAAAATCCCTCCCCAAATCCCACCACTGAAAACGATAAATTTTTTCATTCAACCATGTCTCTTCCTCTCCAGCCAAGTCACTATCCCCCTCACCAAAGACCTGGAGTCTGGATAAAAAAACGCTGGTCCTGTGTCATATTTCCTTCCTACGTCCTTGGATTATGCATCCACAATTTATTATCGAGCCGTCCATTATCGAGTAGCGCTGAATGCAGGAGAGACGCGGAGAAGGGAGTGACAGCGGGCGGAGATGAGAACGACACTCCGGATGACAAATCCGTGTAGCGTCGCGGAAATGCCTGCCAGCGAGACAGACCTGCATTTCCCCCTTCCACCGCGATTCAGATCCACCCCGTCCCCCATTTCGACCGCACCAGGAGACGCTCCCTGGATTTGAAGCGCTGGTTAGATGCATGGAGTCAATGCATTAACTAGAAGAATAAGGAATTTAGAGCAGTCTCATTTAATTAATAGTCTACGCCTAGAATCCCCAATTTATTCGTAAGAAGGTCAATTATACCCAAACGCTGTTTTTTAGCTGTATACCTAAACCAGTAGTAGTAGTAGTAGTAGTAGTAGTAGTAGTAGTAGTGGTGGTAGTGGTGGTGGTGGTGGTGGTGGTGGTGCAGCAGTGCAGCAGGTGGTGGTGGTGGTGGTGGTGGTGGTGGTGGTGGTGGTGGTGGTGGTGGTGGTGGTGTGGTGGTGGTGGTGGTGCAGCAGCAGTGGCAGCAGTGGTGGTGCAGCAGCAGCAGCAGCAGCAGCAGCAGCAGCAGTGCAGGTGGTGGCAGCAGTGGTGCAGTGGCAGGTGGCAGCAGCAGCAGCAGCAGTGGCAGCAGCAGCAGCAGCAGCAGTGGTGCAGCAGCAGCAGCAGCAGTGGTGCAGCAGTGGTGGTGGTGGCAGTGGTGGTGGCAGTGGTGGCAGCAGTGGTGGTGGTAGTAGCAGTAGCAGTAGTAGTAGCAGTAGCAGTAGTAGTAGTAGTAGTAGTAGTAGTAGTAGTAGTAGTAGTATTGAACGTTAAGATTTATGTGGTAAATTGTCCTAGGAGGACTGCTTGAACACATTACATACATTCTGGCGTCCTCCTGTGACTGACGGATTCTGCTCGCCATACTTCCTTCCTTCCTTCCTTCCCTCCTTCCTTCCTTACTTACTTACTTAGTTCCTTCCTTCCTTCTTTTCTTCCTTACTTCCTTCCTTCCTTCCTTCCTTACTTACTTACTTACTTCCGTACGTAGGCCTATTTATTTATTATTTTAAAAGGAATTGTTGAAAACTGCAGTATAGCTATTAGGCCTATATGAAGATGACATCAGTCTTGGAAAGCTAAACAGAGGCCTACGTATACGAACATAAATGGATCGCTTCTGTTTGCAGTCAAACGTCGAAACTGGTTTATTTGTGTCACGTCATTAGAACTCGACCACACAGTATATATATATATATATATATATATATATATATATATATATATATATATATATATATATATATATATGGCATCGTTGGAATGGACAAAGGAATCGACCAGGCTGCCTGGTTGAGATCATAACAATGACGAAAGACAGGGACGCGATATTGAGTCTAGACTTCTGGGCTTACGGCTGTCGACACGGCTGTCAACGGAGTATATAGGAGCTAAGTCTTCATTATGACAGATACGTAAACTTAATGAAAAAGACGGTCGGACCAAGACATCACCACTCCGGCACAGTCTGTGACGGTCGTCGTCGCCGTCGCCGCCGCCGCCGCCGTCGCCGCCGCCGCCGCCGCCGCTGTTCTAAGCGCCCACGAACGTACGTACAACAGCACCACCACCAACAGGCTTAGCTATATATCTATAGAGCTTCTGGATCGACGATGAAATACCGGAGGCCTGATTCTAAATGTTAAAGGTCCGAATTACTCGTTAGGTTGTTTGCGGCGGGTGAGACGAGGCGAGGCGAGGCGAGGCGACGCCGCCTTGCGATAGGCCTATCTTCTTTCGCGCTGATTTGCGGAATAATTCGGTTGGAGGAACTTGGAACTGCAGTCTGGGCGGGAATCCGGCAGCGATCTAGACATGTTTCCACGCAAGCGGTGCGGGCGGGCAGGCATTACGCGCCGATCGCGACTTTCGGCCCCGAGGTTTGCATTTCCAACGAGAGACGCCTACGTTACGTAATTCGGTCTCCGTAATTCGTGTCGAGGACCTGAGGTGTGTCGAGAACGGAAGACAGTTCCTGCCATCGCGATGAACTAATGCAGCGATGTCCGACCTCTCTAACCCGCCCGCCGCCGCCGCAGCGCTCGCCTCTGCGGCCTCTTCCCTCTTCCTCTCAGCCGCCGCAGGCTCTTAAAGCAATTACCGCGAACATTGCGTTTAACCCGATTGCTTTACCGAACGCTCAGCAGCAGCAGCAGCGTAAATCAATTCGCCTCTCGTCAGTTTTCGACGAAGGACCGATGTCCTCCTAGGTCGCAGAGCCGAACACCTTTGGCTATACGATTCAATGTATACCCGGTGGCCAAGGTGTGGTCAAGAGATGTGACACCTAAGCAGGTTGAGTCGATGCAAATGGCCTTCGACTGTCAATCACACTGCGCAAGTATTTCAAAATGGTATTGAAATTCAAATTCTATTAATTTTTTATAGTAGGTGTAGATGTTTCGATCACGCCATTTTTATGCTGTGGATCTTGTGTGAAAAGTTTAGAATAAAATATACGCAGTATTGTGTCGTCTTTTTCGTCAAAGGAGAGTGTTTTGCAAACGAGTCGATGCAGATATGGTAAGTAGCCATTAGGCTATATATCGAGCTGCACTTATAGTTCTAGACCAAAGCCTACCTACACGCAGACTAACGCTAGGCCTATAGCTAGCAGGGACGCAAAGGTTTTTTGTTTTACTGATACTGCGTTTATTGTTGCATTGATCTGAACCATGTATAGGTTAATTCCCTCAGTCAGCAGTTTCGTCTTCACTGGAATGAAAGTCTCCGAGATGTCACAATGCCTTGGAATCATATTAGAATCTAAAATTGTAAGACGAGAGGATTGATGGATGGATGGATGGATGGATGGAGAGAAGTAGGGAGATAAGGAGGGGATGGAAAGAGGGAGAGAGATGAATGACTGAAGAAGGCATGGCTCCATTCTGTAAACACACCTAGCTATAGGCAGGAATCTTACGCGCCCCAGTGAATACTTTTGTAGGAAAGTGAAGGTGCGGAGAATGCCGGAGATAGAGAAAAGGCACAGGAAACTAACGGAAGATTGTTAAAAACTTTTCACGTTTTTACCAAGAAGACGTGTTCAGAAGCAATTGATTCTCTCCTGACGCGACGAATTTCTCTCTCGTCAGCACTGATTCACGTAGATTCATTTTTGTCCGGTTCCGTTTTCCTTTCATTCGTTGAAATTTGTGGACGCCTCTATATAATATACAGACCTCAACAATTATTTTTGAATCGCTCACGAAGCGTAAAGCATATAGACCCGACAGGTCTACATGTAATGAACTTATGCGTAGCCATTATGGCATTATAACTCTTTAAGCTATGAATGTGTTGAAACGTCGCCTTTGAATCGAACATAACATATATAGATGAACAAACGGTCCAGCTGGAGACTTCACGCTGGAAAGACAGGCAGAATGCCTGATGTCGCACGCATTTGCAATCGTCTGAACAAAGCGCTGCAGTTCGCAAAATTTGCTGAACTTTCTGTTAAATTTCTTCACGCAATACTAATTGCAATAGTATTTTTATTCTTGAACGAGGAGGAAGATGTTTGCGGAGGAAATCGTAATGATGCGTCCGTTATATGCTTTTCTCGCCGTTTCACAATGTTCCACAATCGCCCCCAGCGAGCGACGGGAACCGTTATTAATAACGATGTAACCCCAAGCGCATTAAAGCGGCATCCCTGTGTGAACTTCCGATATAAAAGCTGGCGCCAAACAAATCACACTTTCGAGACGATTTCATTACTTCTTTGCGCCATCTTTCGCATTGCTCATATCTTCTTTTGTGAGCAGCGTCGAGAAATTACTCATGCAATTGGAAATCTATGGATTTTTGTGAGAACGGCAGTCGAGTACAGGAATAAATAATTCCTGCCATCTCTTTGCCTATATTGCAGTGGCGTCACGGGTTCAGGCTTTCAGCATCAAATAAATGGGGCGAGTAGTTAGTTTGATATCTTATTCGTCTAGCTAGATACCGTAAATTTTAACCTAGGTTCTAGATTCTAGACGGCGTAGGCCTAATTGTTCTGTATTTTGATTCTTTGAGTTAGTCCATGTAAATCAGGGGTCTCAAACACGCGGCCCGCGGCCCGTACTATGAATATGTTCTTATACACTTTAACATTGTAACAAAATTCGGGCGTTGCGGCCCTCGGGTTACTGCGGCCCACTCATGCGACCCCCCCGGGCAATTTGAGTTTGAGACCCCTGATGTAAATGATAAACTCAGGCCCGTCGAGAGAGATTCGGGGCCTCTGGGTAGGGCAGTCACGGGCCCCTACAATTCTTTTAGAAAGCTTAAGTTCAACGATTTTCAAACTTTTCAGAAAAATATACAAAAAATGTGGGGAAAGTGGTGACGACCGTTTTTTGCTTGTCAAACTTTTCAAGCGTTAAACGATGGGCCAAGCAACGCCTTTAGCGCCCCCACAGCGTTCATACTAATAAATAATTTTGCATAGGATAACTTTTTGCGGACCCGCCCAGGCCTCTACAGATCGTCGGGCCCCTGGACAGTTGCCTCCTCTCAGTGTTTTATACAGGCCTGTTAGGAGGGGAGATCCCCAACCTCAAAATCCCCCCACAAAAAAATCCCAGCACTTACACAAAATTTGCATTGAACCGTCTTTTCCCCTCCAACCAAGTCGATCCCCCCCGAAAGCCTCAATTTCCCCCCAAAGGCATGGAGTCTGGATAAAACACTGCCTCCTCTGCCTCCTCTGCCCCCTCTCTCGGCGGGCCTGGATCGACTTGAATGTCTATACAGGTGTACATTTGCAGGGTCCAAGATGTGGAAGGTACTCGACAGGGTGAAGAAAAGGCGCCATTCTGCTGACATGACCCCAAACCACGTGTTAATCTTCTTTTGCGTACATTATATCAACAATTGCTTTTGTGCATCCTCCAGTCATCAGTAATATAGAATTGATTCATTTCTGAATATTAACCTAGATGTTATATGAAGTTGAATGTTGATGCTCATGACAGAGCTAATAATCAAACTATGGAATCTATAGACAGAGCACTAAGGCTTAAGTAATAGGCAATCGAAACTGACAGCCACCGAATCAGTTGGTACGCTTTGCAATCGTAGATACCTGCATCAGTATTTATCTGGTTAATGTTTGGGAACAGGGGCGTAGCCAGGAATTTGATTGGGAGGGTATAATGTGATTGGGAGGGGGTATAAGTCTTAGAAAACTTCTAAACTCTTAAAAAACATGTTAAAAATTTAATTTTAAGGTAGTCTGATTTTGGGGTGTACATTTATACCGATATACCCCGTCGCTACGCCCCTGTTTGAGAACAGCAGAAAACGTACTGAAATTAAAGGGGTACGCCAGTTTTATACCGCACATTCTTCAGAAACGCTGCCAAGGCAGAATCCGGTAAAATATAGCCTACAGCGATTAATTATTTAAAAGATAAAAAACAATCCTCTGCCGGCGATTGGGTATGAAAATAACGACGCTGGAAATCGGACGAACAACGAAGACGAATTACGCCGAGAGATTCGTGAAACAAAAGAGACAGAGACACGGCGAGTGGCAAACGAGAGGATGAAGAGGAGGAGGAGGAGGAGGAGGAGGAGGAGTACAATGAGGAGGAGGATGACGAATGGGAGGAGAAAAAGGATAATCCGAGGATGAAAGGACGGTTGACGAAACATCTGCAGAATATAAAGAAGAAAAATATTTAGTATGCGTCTCGTATAGGCTGCACCATAAGCGAAGATATTTTACGCCTTTCGGACCGAACGATATAGGGCGGAGGGGTGGGGTGGAGTGGGGTGGGGTGAGGTGAGGAGGGGCGCACAACCGCAGCCGGCGGTTCGGGTACACGGGTCCGTCCGGAGGACCGGGGTCCGCTGCTGTCGGTGAGGCAGCCGTATGACAGGCGATTGCCTCCATCGGTTCCATCAACCGGACGGAGCCGCGAGGCAGACGCCGCTAAATTGCCTTTGGGATCGACTATAATGGAGGGTGATGGCACGAACGACAATACACGGGGCGGCCGCGGCGTCACAGCCGAAGAAGACCGTCCATCCAGCGCCGATTCCCTTCCTCCCTTCCTCCCTCCCTCCTTACCCCGCCGTCCCAACGCAGATTCCCTCTTTCTTCTTCGTACATTCCCGGCGACGACGACGACGACGACGACGACGACGATGACGGTCAGCAAGATGGGGAGTCCGCCCCACTACCCCTGTGCAGTCTACGGAATACCAGAAAGGACATATAACGCGTGATAGCAATTAAGTTAGAATAATCTGCGAGTGCCTGTTCTGAGTGAAGTGGCCTTTGGTTGGAAGGCCATCCGTAGAATGAAATAATTATTATTAGCAACAAAAGGGTTAACCACAGGCAGCCATAGAACCGTCTGCCCCGAATAGGATGTCAGTTAAGCACTTCGAAATTAACATTATTTTATTTTATTTAATTTTAATTGAGTTCAATATTTTAATGGCATTGCTAAAATCTGATAACGAAATTCTAATGACGTCTGTTAAAGACACAGGCGCATATGTAGGCTATACAGTGCATACTATATATATATATATATATATATATATATATATATATATATTTTATTTATTTATTTATTTATTTATTTATTTATTTATTTAAAGGTAAAGGTAGGTCCCTACTCGATCGAGTCCGAGCGTTGGGTTCCGGCGCTTATCTCCGGCCTGGGCAATCAGCGACGTAGGTGGTATAAGCCATTAATCTGGGGTAGGTTGCATGTATAACCTGTGTCATATGTTAGATAGTGACGGGCGTGCCATTTACTGGTCATATAGCTTATTGATAATTCATCTTCCTAAGATGACTCGATTGCACAGAGCGTCACTCTGCTCAGAGTCAACCCACCGAATCAGGTTCGAGTCTGAGAGTCGACGACCATGCGTATACGTTCATCCATGCGCCGAATGCACTGCGTGCCCTGTATCGCATTGTGCTGCAGTGAGTTCCTGCAAGGGACCAAGGGTGCTATAATATAGATTCGAGCAGCAGCAGCAATACATTTCCCCCCGGAAGGCGTTTCCGAACGTCCTCAAATTCAGCCTAATCGTCCGATACACGACTGCAATCGAAGCAGGATTTCAATATGTGCTATACAAACATTTGCACTTTCGATGCTGAAATGCACAACAACGCAATAATGTACACAGTGTTAGGCTTAACATGGACTTTGCAGAAGCGAGGATGGTTCTGCAGTAATTGTCAAACTGCTCCATGGACTTAGGTGTCTTCTTCGGTTTTCCGTATTAATGCCCGGAATCGTCTCTAATTTGTGGAAACGAGAAAACTAAGTGCAGACGTAGCCTCTCTTTCTCCGTCTCCGTCTGTCTATGTCCGTCTGTCTGTCTCTCTCTGTCTGTCTCTCTCTCCCCGCCCTGCCGCCGCCTTATCACACTCTCTTCCATCGCATCAATTACCTCCTTTCTCACCCCCCTCACCGGCCCGATTGCTTTCTTTATCCATCTCCTGCGGTTTCCCATTTCCTAGCAGGCGTCGTCGTCGACGTCGTTATCAACGCAGGACACTTGGCTCACCGATCGGTCCCACCCGGTGACGACCGGGTCGACGGAGAGGTAACGACGACGACGACGCCCGGGTGAGGCGCGGTCCCTTCTGTCCGCGTCGCCGCCGCCGTCGCCTGAGTCTTTGGAGGGCCCGGCGGTGAACAGCGGCGGTCGGGTTGACGGTGGTGCCGGTGTTGGCAGGAGACGTCGTCGGTGGAATGCCAGGACGCGGTCGAAATCGAGAGCCGCTCTGACACTTGTGAAGACCGATAACGGAAGAACAGCGACGCCCGAAGTGCAACCCGCATCCTCCTCTCGTGTCGCGCAGTGCACTCTGAACCGATGTCCAAAGCTGTTATAATGCGTGCACATACACAGCGACACGTGTAACTTAATTAAAACGCATAATTATTAAGCTATAATACAAGTGTACGCAATTATTTTTATCATTATCATAATCTTCGTCGTCGTCGTCGTCATCGTCGTCGTGCGTACCATTACATTTACGAACTCAGTCCTTGATCATACGCGATAACCGTATATATAGACAAATTGATCTCACAAACACTTGCGTCGATGTCTCTAAGAAACACGAAATCTGACAGTTGGCAGGCGACGCAAGGAAGCAGTTAATATATTGTATTTCCATTTAAATACCGCCATAAATTAGAATAAATGAAAGAGAGGGAGAGAGATAAAGAGACAGACGGATGGACAGATGGAGACAGAAACAGAGACAGAGAGGCGGACAAATTACATTTGACTTTCAGTTTAAAGACTGAAGAGCACTTTGAGTTTTGCTAAAGAACATTTCTACCTGATGATTAGTAATCTTCCCTAAAAACGAAATTACACCCAACAAAAACATGTTGTCACGACTTTTGCCGCACTGATATGCCGTATAAGCTGCAATTCCATAATTGACGACATCCTATATATACTGTATTTGTCGTGTCATATAAAGACATGTATTACTAACACAACTGTAGACAGTAGAGTCCGTCCAAATAGGAAAAAATTTCGTCAATTTTTAACATTCCGATTTGTCGCTTTTGTTTGCGTAGGTTTTTCCAGAATGACGTGACCGTAAAATCAACTGCCGGATATTCCAATCTACCGTGTGTGACTGAGAGAGTCGTTTAGGTTAAAGTGAGAGAGCAGATTAGCGGTCCTATAGGCCTATGTAAGTATATACGACTGGCCTGTGTCTTCTCTGGTCATCAGAGCGATGCGTTTGAACGGCCCGAAAGCAGATCAGAATGCCGATTAGGATATGGGATTCGATCGACTAAGTCGAGTCTGTACCGCTTTCTCCGATGCATTTCTTAATCGCACATGGTCGCAGAGAATGATATTTTAAAACGTGGAATATTGTCTGAGATGAAGCATGAAACCCTCGGTGCACGTCATTAACGAAGCGGATCGATTGGTGGACACGCATGGGTGATTATAGTAACAGAACCGGTACCGAACCATCTACACAGCAGTGTCTCTTTTTATCATTCTGTACAGTGCACGAACGGCTGTGTGTAAAGCATAGCGACTGCCCCTCCGTCCGTCGACTCGGCTCTTTCGGGACAGCGTAGGCTTTAATAAACCGAAATCATCTAACCTATCAATCCGGGTTCAATGCCTTTGGTCGGACAGTTTATTTCTCTGGCAGTCTCCGTAACGTGTCCACTGGGCGCTGGCACGCAGTGAACGTTAAAATGGTAACGCGTCAAGACCAGCTCTGCCTTGGATGTGTTAGAGGCGATAGGCAGTGAAGCCAACAAGGACTGCTGTAATAAATACAGTACCTGACAAAACAGCGCACACAAATCACTGAATCGTCAAAACACTTCAAAGAATCAGCTGACAGTCGGGGCCATATTAAGGCGGGGCTGAGGGTCATATTAAGGCGTTTTTGGGCTGATAGGGTCCCAACTGGGCTCTCAATAGGGGCACGGGCCCCTGCCCCCGGTGGAGCTTTCGCCCCTGAGGCCCACCCACCAAAAAAATAGGACCACCGTTTTTCAAGCGACGACCTTTTTGGCTTGTCAGAGATTTTCAGTGAAGGTGGCGGGAAATTTGACAAGGAACAATTTTCAAATTATGGAAGCGACGACCTTTTTTACTTTTCGGCCCCAGGCCCACTCGGACCTTAATCCGGCCCTGCTGACAGTACAGGACGGAGAGGGTTTAAGTATGACGGGAAAATGCTAGAAAGAGAACTCTTGCACAATCAACTTACACAGGCGCTAAAGAAATTCACATACATTACATCTCAAAAGAGTAGGGTATAACGATGCAGTATAGACAGATATAGACTATGGAAATTGCTTTGCTTTTCATTTGCCGTCCTCAGACAGACCTCTGCTGCTGCTGCTGCTGCTGCTGCTGCGCATGGCTGTTATACGATGCATCCAATTCGTCTGTCAAATCTGCAAAGTACTATTTTTTGTACGTCGGGAAATAAAATTCTGATGGCGTCTAAATAAAGTAAAGAGAGTGAAGATGCGAAGTATTTTCGTTTTATTACGTCGAGCAAATATTGTTAGACGTCAAAGCACAACTAAACCTCTCATCCGTCCATAACAGGCTCTCGTGGAAAGGTATAGCGGGTGACTGGGGGTTTGTTGGTGGGGTGGGGGTCGTTTGTCACGAACTCGGTGATGCACCAGTGTATCGCCGCAGGGAAGCGTATAAAAAAGAGTTCTATAGTGTCCGGTGTAAATCGGCGGATGACAATTGAGCAAATAGTGGGAACGACCAGTCTCTTTCTGTCCGTCGCCATCCCTCAGAAAAGAAGAAAGGAAGATCGGCGAAGAATCTTTGACTTTTAATCGTTCATTTTTAATTTTAATCTTTTTCAACGTTCACTGCAAATTGCCTTGAAATATTTTATCAGAGTCGCGATGGCTCTCAGCCATTAGGGAAGAGGGGGAACCGGGGATCGGTCCCTATTCGCATTGGGACCAGTCATGGGATTTTTGTCAATACGTTGATTATTTAGGGGGAGGGGTAGCCTGCGGGTAGATAGTACTAAGTCGAGGGAAATGCACGAAAGAGGAAAGAGTTTGATAAGACGACAACGTTTTTGCTCGTCAACGCTTTTTTTTACCAGAAAATGTCGATGTGCTATCCCCTCCCCCTTTCCGGATTCCTGGCTACGCCGCTGTTCTCGACGGATCTGTTCCTTATTGAGTTGGGGCCTGGAACATGTAGTACGTTCGGGAACACCGGAGTTTTTAATGCCACCGAAGTAAGCATGCAATAAGCTTAGAATGCAAAACCCGTAATGTTTCGAGCCATTGTTACAGGCGTTCGATTCAATTATATTTTTTTATTAAGCTTCGAATGTTTATAATAATAAGCAGGGTCCTGGTTCATTGTTCGCTTTATTTATACACGCATCGGTAACAAGACGCGTCTATACTTTGTCTGTCTTGTGCTCAGTTGTTAACCCCTTAACCGTGTATTTAACTGTAACTCTATGTAAAATGGACGGATATATCCGGGATCCCCATGCAGTTAAGGGGTTAATTAAGATACATTCCAAGCGACGCTAGGCGTTGTCTGGTACTAACGTTACATGGAAGCCTAAACAAAAACATATCTAGGCTTCCTTGCTACGTTATAAGGAGCTGCAGGAGTTACGGGGTCAACTGATTTCTTAACAACAAGCCCGCAAGCGTCATGCATCCATACAGTGAAAGAAGCTGATTACCAAAGAAATTAGTTGTGGGGGTGGGTGGGGGTTGAGTGGAGGATGGTTTGGCGTGCTGAGATTTTTTTACTCAATTTCATCTTCATTTGCTTTGCTGTCAATTAAATGCAAACTCATATATATAAGTCGGTCATTTAACTAAAAATTTGAATAATTGGTTTGGCGTCGCATTTCCTATTTTGATTTTTGTTCCTTTTGAGAATTCCCGATGAAGACGCTATGCTGTGTTAATATGATTGATATGGATAGTGCGCGGAAAAGTGAAAATGAGCCGTTTAATAATTGTAGAAGGCGTGCATGCGGGTTGTGATTGCAATGCTACGCGCAGTGCCATGTTGCAGTCCTAATACCTGGATGGAGTAATAGGAAGTGCATGAATAAATGCGTCGAAATTAAAAATAATAGGAAAAACAGTTGCAGAGAGCAAAAAGAGAAAAGAAGAAGTCAACGCACACAGCGCCATCTAAGGTGCATTTTGGAAAGAACGCAGAAGTCGCTGTCCAGACAGATTCTGATAATTATATTTAGACGTCATGTACACTTCTGTTCGTCAGCTTTCAAAAGCAGCAGAATAGGAAATGTTGATTAGGCCTAAACTCAGAATCTCAGACGATACTTTTTCCAAGCAGCAGAATCGATATTTTTGTGGAATGAAGATAGCAAAATACAGTAGGCCTATTTCTATACAAGCGGTGTGGTCTGTCTTTATTCAGTAAGCCCTACAGCCATTACTCCACTACATCGCAGCTAAAAAAACACCAGGCTATGCGATAATTATAAAAGATGCAACGGCAAATCATATAACGTATTGTAAAGTAACGTGATCAGGTCTATACCTGTATATGTCCCGCATGTAAAGGTGTATTGATCGCCGTTTTTAGATGGCACATCGAGGATCAAATGTGAGACTGGAGAAAAGTACCCTGATCTGAGGCGAGAGCTTAGAGCCTTGAAAAGCATGGACGAGAGACTAGGTATGCCATGGCAGATCGCTCGAGCAAGGGAGCAAAATGGCGGTTCTGTGGTGGAGCTGGGGGAAGGCTACTGCCCCACGATTTCAGCTCTGTCCCAGATTTTAAAAGCGAACGACCTTTTTTGTCTTCAGATATTTTCAGGAGTTGCTTAACGGGTGCAGTATGGTGGACGACCTTTTCATGCTCGTCTGACACTTTTTCAGTTTTTTGTAGAAGTTGGGAAGTTGGCACTGCTGTATAGGACATAACTTCCTGGGTTTTCTAACTTTTCTTCGGTTAGAAACGCCACTGCAATGGAGAACCTTGAATAAAACGGTGCGTTATATGAGAGGGGGCAATGTTGGTCCTGTGCCATGGCAGTGAGAACTTTGGCTGTCGCGGCGGTATTGTCTCTCCCTAAAATATGTCGCCGGATTGATATGAACAAAATAATTTCCGCCGGAACAGCCAATGTTTAGTGCGCACATATACCGTATACGGCCAATACGACCAGATTGCATAGACAACGGCGTTCGTAGCGTTGCGTATAGTTGCAGTTCAGTGTGCGGTCCTAATCCACCCCTACCCCTCACCCCACCCGCGGCGGTCTCCTCCGGGCGCGACGCCAAGATGAGTCGGCTGATAAGAGCGGTGGCGATTGGCAGCGGGGCGGGGGCCGCGGGAGGAGGTCGAAGACGACCGAAGACATCTGCGATCGGTTCGGCTGCGCGGCCGTGAACTGCGGAAGCCATTTTCAGATTTATTAGACGTGTTTATCCCCGCATTTCGTTTGGCCAAATCTGACCAGATTATCGGCCATACACCGGTCTTCGCGTATACGGACGCAAACGCCCATCGTCCTCTCGGCTTCACTACTGTAGCAGCTGAAAAGATGCCCAACCATGCCCAGCGGGTAGTGGCGGCTCCAGGATTTGGCAAGTGGGGGTGGGGAAGTTGGGGTGGCAACTTCTATGCATGAGGGCCAACCATTTGTTGATAGGTATGTAGTAGTAAGCATAGGACCACAAAGGGGGCTATTGGGGGCCATGCATTCAATAGGGGGTACGGGCCCCCAGGGTCCCCATATGGAGCTGCCACTGCTAGAAGGGACTATGCAGTTATGACAAGTTGTAAAGAACGTGCTGTTCCATACGTGCATTTAATATAGCACAATTTCAAGTTAACATGTGTGCTTCTAAAGGTCACTATGTTGTGTAGACTGTAGATATCGCCAAGAAATGAATTATGTGAGAATCAGCTGGAAAAATGCAATTATCAAAGGGGCCGTCCATAAAGTACACGTCACGCTCGAGGGTGGAGTGGTTCTAAGGAAATGTGAGTTTGTAACAGAGGGAGGTGGGTAAGAACCAGAGTAACGCCACACTTTC
>CM030836.1:14774502-14924502 GCA_018105865.1 Metaphire vulgaris
ATAATATATATACATCCGGACCAAAAATTCTGACATTTATCGGTCACATGAGGTTCCAGTCTCCAGATTAGAAAGTGACATCGCGGTACAGCTCGAGTCTCGTAAATACATGATCGTCGCGCGCACAGCACAGCAGCGACGGTATTATTAGAAACTGCACCACTGTGCGGCGTGTGTGTGTGTGTGTGTGTGTGTGCGAGTCCTTAATGCGTGGTCCCTCAAATGTCGAATCCAGTCTCGACAGAATTTGAGACGCATCCGTTGTCTGACCGTTTTGGCTTGGCTGTGCACGGTGTCTTTGCAGTGGTCTGCTCACCGGTTTGTTCCGAACGGCCTTCACCACATGTTCGTTCGGCTTTGGTTTTATTTGGGGGCGGGGTGGGGGAGGGTCGTCTGCTGACAATATCTTGGGCTTTATGATAATGGCGCTTTAGAAGTCTACATTTGGACCAGTCGCGTAGCCAGGATTTCCCGAAGGGGCAGGTCATGATTCCCAACTTCGGGAAAAATTCATGACAAGCAAAAAGGTCGTCAACTATTATTTTGGCTTGATTATTGAGGGAATTATATAGGTATGTGAGCGCGTACAACTATATTGATCCGCAATAAAAAAAGTATTTGGTCGGACAACCAAGGGGGATTTTAACCCCCAAACCCCTGGCTACGCCACTGATTTGGACTGAAAGGCGCCCCTTTGTGTTCGAATTAATTAAATAAGGCAAGCTGTTCAGATTCAGCACGTTGAATACTAGATGTTAGGATTAATTTAGCAAGATCAGAGTAGGCAATTATAATGAGTTTGCGAAATTGACATATTAGGATCTGTTCATATGCATGTTTTTGCGTGTCGTTCTGTGTGTGTGTGTGTGTGTGTGTGCTTCACTGCGTATATTAAAAGCCCGTTCGAAAATTCTGAAGTTACGATGCGCACCGAACGAATCGAGAGCGTTTACTGAATGTTTAATGCAATTGCGAATATGCGGCGTGCGTGTGTTCGTCTAGTTCGGTCGTTATCAGGAAAACCGGGCAGGACGTTGAAATTCTGGGCGAATTTATGTTCTGCGGCTAAGATTATATTGCCTAATACATCCTGATACTTGTCACCCGACAGTGGAAACCTCTCGACCCGGCTGAAAACGGCTTTTTCCTCGGCGGAGGCTAATGAAATTATTTGTCATCTTCTATTAATAGCCGGCAACCGCAGAACCTGCCTTTGCCGTTGAAGCCCGCTTTCAAGATAGGAATTTACAAGTGAAAATATTTTCTGGAGGGCGAATTTTCGCCCACATTCCTTTTACCGGTAATATCATAGTAATAATCTCTGAATCTCATTCATTAGTGAGTAGTGATACAGTACCGTATTGACTCTTGACATGGGTGCTCACACATTTTGGCAAGAGGGGCACTTGCCCCCCCCCCTGGAAAATGCAGGCCTATTTTAGTAACTGACTATGTTTTGGCTGTTAACCAAAATATTTTAACGCTAAAACACTGCTGATGGCGTACACAAAGTGACATTGAGAAACTGAAATTTAACTAAGAACTGTGAAATTGAATATCTTGAAAACTATATAAACCGTGACCATTGCGATTTGCCCCCTGAAAAAATTCTGTAGGCGCCACAGACTCTTGCTGATGTGAAATCCACTTAATGCACAGACTAAAGCTCAACCACTTATCATTATTACCATTGACGTGGTTTTAACTGAATTGGCTTAACTTTTTTAGTTCAAATCAGTCATATATTCATCAGTGAAGAACCCAGATTTATTGAAATAGTCTTCATATTTTGAGAATCTGTTTCTCTGTCTTTCCTATACATTGTGGCGGGACAGACATGACAAGGCAGAGCTGTCCCTGTCCAGCCAAGGATGCAAGATTGAATTAGGCCCTATAATCATTAGGAGAATTGAATTATTGGGATCTCAGCTCTGATGTATAGCGCAGTATAAGTTAATTCTACATCTACAGTACTTTACCGGTACTTTTTAGACTCAGTAGGCTAGTCGATATAATAGACTGACTGCACGGTTAGTATCTTGACGTAGGCCTAACAGAATTTAAGAGACGTGCACGAACATTTTACTTTTGTCCTGAATATCAATGTTAATCGTTTATCTCTAAATAAAATTAATGCACGTACATTTAGGGGAAGATTGTGACGCAAACACTTATGACTATTTAAAGCCATTTTTATAACACAGTCGACTAACCTACGTCGCTGTATGTCACAGTGACCGAAGATCAGCGTAGGCCCTATATAGGGAATCGAAATCGGGTGTGGGAAAACCTTTATCTTTACCTACCTCACTATATAGAACCCGTTAGAACATTTCTTGTATTAATTGTTGCAGCTATTTGCTTGACAGCATGTAGTCAGATTTGCCGTCACTTTTATATATATATATATATATATATATATATATATACTGTATGTACTTACCACCTAAACTTCAAGTAAGCGCCACTCCAGTATCTATATTGCCATTTCCACCTTAGTTCCACTGAAAATCTTTCTTGGGGACTTATCAGCTTATCTTTGCGACTTCCGTGCCGCGAAGCAGCCATCTGTTTCCTCGTGGTTGGTCTCCACGAGGTGGTCTCTTCCAAGACGTCCACTATCATTCGAAGATATCTGGATAGTTATGCTGTTATCTTGATATCTTTTATCGCAGTATCGGAAAAATTATAGTCCAGCAAAGCGTCGATCAAGTAGTCTAAGGTAGAGTCTCCATCCACGCAAAAGGGCGCTTTATACATGTCAAGTGTAGACGTTTTTCTCTGTGAACGAAACCATAATACTTGAAGCTGCATTGATCTCGGACAAGAGCCACAGATTACGCGTAGACATGTCGTCGGCAAATTGCGCTTTGGCACATTAATGTGAAACTCATTTATTAGACTTTAATCATGTGCCCAGAGTGGTTGTTGGCTGAAGCAAGCACTTCTGCTCATATACAGATCATACAGATGTCCCTGCATGGCTGAAGCCTTTTGACTATAGAAGATTTTGCCTTGCCTGCAGAACGTTTAGCTTCTGTTGATAGGTACGTACGAGCAGGCCTACATGACGATTTCATTTCCTGTGTCTTTTTAAATGTTACTCATCACTTTAGATTTCAGTCTGTCGTTCCTCTTTGTGTGCGTGTCTTGTAGGTCTACCAGAGTAATTACATTTGGAAAAGAAAGCAAACACCAAGTGGTCACTGCACTTCATCCTAAACTCGAATATATAACTCTACTGAAGTAGAATAATTGGCTTATGTGGCTGAAAAATTGAGGAGTTGAATTGGTCAAGTTACAAATGTGTCGCTTTTAGCATAGTCTACATATCCATCCTATAGCAACTGTTCAGAAATACAAAATACTTTCACCCTACTAAACACGCCAATGGTAATATATAAGTATCATTGAGTCAGTGACAATGCTTATTAGAAAAATCTTCTGTATACAGTAATAGCGTGGCAAAGTTAACGACTTCCAGATTGAAAAATCATAAAATGGTAATATCAACACACAGGGGTGATCCATCATTGATAATTTCATTCGCCTTGCTATGTATGAAAAATGCATGCATGCATTCACAGAAAACTGAAAATACTCCATTGGCAGAAAATTTTAACCCAGCACTTAGTTGCTTTCAAGTATTCTACAGTTCTAAACCTCTCAGATGTTGGGACCATTTGGATATTAAGCGGGCGTCTTTACGGTTTGCGATTACAGTTAAATTTACGGTCGGTGCATCTTGGGGAATATTGCCCATAGCACGCTCTGCATCGGGACCACTCTTTAATTATATGGAGGGAACTCGGAACACTGGGGAAACTGGGACGACGTCGCTACATCACGACGACAGTGACTGAATTTCTCTTGGGAAGGGGTTGACAAACGAGAAGGGGCGGAGATCAAGGGCAGAACTCGATCTCAGCAACGCCTGATACGAATTGGTAGTTTTAATTAAAGGTCTACGGGGGTGGGGGGGGGTAAGAGAAAGATGATTGGTGTGCAATAATTGCTAGGACTCTTGGCCGGTATATAACTGATCGCAGTGATCGGACGAAGCTGTACATAATCATCGAATCTTTAGAACTTACGAACCTACAACGTTGCCCGGTCAAGGCAGTTCCGGCTATCGATGGACATTGTTTCATTTCAAATTCTTAGTCTCTCTATAGTGTCTAGACTCTAGACTAAGGTGAATTCGATGTGTTGAGTATTTGTCGTTGGATTCGAGGTGGACTGCTTCGTACTGACTCTTGCCTTCCTTGCCTGCCACCGACGTGCGATGTAGTTTTTGCGATTGCAGAATGAAGGTAGGACCTACCGTATATGCGCTTAACATCGTTATGCTGATACTGTGGTGCGTGGACGCTGCGCGGCAGAACCTCCGATACGGAGTCATAAGTAATTTAGAGGCGTAATCCTCCTGCTGTGTTACTTATAGGTCGCGTCCGTGTTGAAATGACCGGGCGAGGGCTGGTTCTGTCTCTTAGATCTTCTGCCTTCGCCTATATTGTCACAAGGACTACTAGATTGCCTGGACGCGTAACTGACGCGTAACTGAAAAAGGAGCCATACTTCAGGGGGCTGGATAAATGCAGCCTCCTGTGCATTTGCATGTAATTTTGGACTTTTTCAACTTCCAATTGCTCGGATTCTGTGAAAGCTAAAATTATGAGGTATACACCAATGTTTTGCATTTTTATCCCTCTTTCAAACCATCCGTGCAAAATTTAATAACAATCGGGTCACAATCTGGCCTGAAACAGAACCCCTCAAAAATATTTTTTTAATGTTCCAAGCTGTGTTGATAAAATTTTTGAGTGGCAACCTAACTTTTGTGAACAGCAAAGTTGTAGAATGTAATTGGAACAAAATAAATCAAAAATTTTGAAAATTGGACAATATTTGGTCGAGATATAGCAAATTATAAAAGAAATACAAGCATCGTTCTAAACTGATCGAAACGACAATTTATCGGAAGGAGAGTGCTCGGGGTAGGAAGAACATATCTCGACCAAATATTGTCCAATTTTCAAAATTTTTGATTTATTTTGTTCCAATTACATTCCCCTAGAACTTTGCTTTTCACAAAAGTTAGGTTGCCACTCAAAAAGTTTAGCAACACAGCTTGGAACATAAAAAAAATTTTTTTTGGAGGGTGGTTCTGTTTCAGGCCAGATTTTGGACCCTTATCCCAATTGTTATTAAATTTTTCACGGATGGTTTGAAAGAGGGATAAAAATGCAAAACAATGGTGTATACCTCATCGTTTTGGCTTTCACAGAATCCGAGCAATTGCAAGTTGAAAAAGTCCAAAATTACATGCAAATGCACAGGAGGCTGCATTTATCCAGCCCCCTGAAGTATAGCTCTTTTTTCAGTTACGCGTCCAGGCAATCTAGTAGTCCTTGATTGTCAGCTCACAACCCGTCGAAGCGTCAATTCCCCCTCGTGTGTCTAGGTGTTTATATTGCGTAGGGAAGAAGGGATCGTGAAAAAGAGCAGGATGAGGAGGAGGAGGAATGGGAGGAGGAGATGCAAGCAATGCGACTTAGAACCTCGTTCGGTGTCCGTTTAGCTATGCCGTGTGCTTGCGTGTGTATGTGTGTGTGTGTTTGCTTGCGTGTGTGTGCGTGTATGTGTATACCGATAAAACGACGGAGGAGACGGATGAGATTGCGCTATACCGTCGACCGACGCTATATCAGCACCGCCCGTTCTCCCTCTCCTCCTCTCTTTATTCTTGTGCAATCCGGCCTGGTGCGCTCCTGTGGGAAGATAGTAAAATCAGGAGAGACAGAGCCAGAGAGAAAGAGAGAGATAGAAAGACAGAGACAGGGATGGAGACGAAAACAGAAAGACGGTGCTGACGGTGGCGATGGTGTCGAATTGAGAGAAGATAGGGGGCGCTTCGAAGTGCCGAAAGGGCCGCTTGGGTCGCGGCTGGCGACCGTCGTTGCTGTGGCCCCCGCCGTACAGCCGGCCGTGGCCACTCGCATCCGGCCTTCGACATGCCGGCCATCTCGCACGAATTTGATTTGATTGTAATGCCGTGCCGAGCGTCCTTCCGCCTCGCTCCCTCTCTCTCTCTCTCTCTCGCTCCTCTCGGCAACTGCAACCGCCGCTGGATCAATAGCGTCTGTGCCGCTTTCAGCCATCGTTGCTTCGCCGGCTGATCAGACGAAATGAAATGAAATATATTTATGACCGGTGATAGGACTGGAATGGCAATGAGGAAAGTGGAGACGTTTCCTCCTCCACAACCACCAGATAGTAAGCACCATCTGCTTCTGACGCTTCAGCCACTGCGGTCTCCTGCAGCGGATGCGCCTATCCGACTACCGTACTACTAGGTAGTACTATAGGCCTACATGCTGCCGTACTGCTATACTCTCTAGCCTTCGATGGCGAACATGCGTTTGACGAATATCTTTTAGCATACTTTTGGGCGGGAAGGCAGATTATTCATTCATCCGCCCGTCATTCTGAGCAGTTTCCTTCATTCCAGATATTGGATTCGTGAATTAGGGAGTGCCTGATTATCATCGTGTCCTCTGACATTTAGAAAATTGCTGTTTTGCAATCGTTTACAAAAAGCGCAAGATCATGTCTGCTGTGCTCAGCGTTTTATACAGGCCTGATAGGGGATGGGGAAATTTCCGCAAAGCCACAAAAATCCCTCCCCACCCAAATCCCAGCACTGACACAAATTTGTGCATTGAACTGTCTCTTTTCCCCCCAGCCAAGTCAATCCCCCTGGTGAGCTCCAAAGGCCTGGAGTCTTGATAAAACACTGGCTACTTAATCCAGTATAGGTTTGGATTTTTAAGGAAGAGCTTGTTTCATCAACAATATTATTGGACTCTTTAATTCCTCGGAAGTTGGATGAGCCAAGTATCGTAATGACCGTCTAAATATCTGGGTCAAACCATGCAAAGCATCCAATCTCCCCTTAGACTTCAGCTGGTCTAGAAGAAGCCTTGTTATCTTAGTAGTAGTAGTAGTAGTAGTAGTAGTAGTAGTAGTAGTAGTAGTAGTAGTAGTAGTAGTAATAATAATTGTCGTATGAATTCTGAATATGAATGTGCTCATCTTTTCTCGGCTCTTATTTTCAGGTCCGCTTCTAACCTGCTATAGCTAACAACGCTTCACTCTGTCTAGATTTAGACTAGCTATTCCAAATGTATCACATCTAGAAGTAATAAGCGCATTGAAGTGAATAAAGACGCGTAAAAAGATTATTAAGATTGCCAGTCGTCAGATTTTATTTAAAAGAGCAAGTGTATTTTATCGAATAGACCTATATCAGAAGTTGAATTTTTATATAGGGCCTAGGCTTAATAGTTTGTTGAGTACTGTAATTTCACAAAAGACATAGGCCTAAGTAAACTTTGCAGTCTTGAAGCAAACTTAATTTTCTGTTTTGTTTCTTATTTAGTGCAGAGATTACATTTAAAAGCAAACACAAGTGCTTTCAACTGGCTTTAAAACTTCTGTTCACCGCCGCGTGAAGCTTTTGTAGAATTGTGTCCGAAAAAACAGGAGAGTAGCGGTTTAATTTTGGTTGAGTATATTGTTATCTTATAACTTTTAAGAGCTCAACGTATGGCTGAGTCGTACTTCTTTTTATTATGCCGTTAGAGGTCACACGAAAATAAGAAAATAATTAACAGTTACAAAACTTAAATAGTAATTAGCATCGAAGGCCTTTCGCAAATTTGGAAGTGATACCGAAGTTTGAAAAGGCCAGAAATAACACGAGAAAATGTGCAAGGGTTTATAAGTTTTTGAGCCTGGTCAAATTTTCGCATTCCGTCGGATCAATAATTTATATTACGGCCAATACAAATGAGAATTTTAGCATAGTTGCCATTAAATTTTATTTGGACAGACAGACGTGTGGATGGATAGATAGATAGATGGGCGGAGAAGCAGGGCTGTGAGAGTGAGGGCTAAGTTCAATTAGTATGCTTATTTGGTTGTTATAGTATAAATGTATAAAACTGCTATACCCTGTATAATGGTGAATCAACTGAGTTGCTGATTACTTTCTTCAGGCCTACATCTTTATTTTATTCTTAGACCATCTTCAACCATTATTGACTATTGACCATAAAACCTATAACTAGTATAGCACTTGTGAGGGCCTGCGCCAGGGATATTTTTACAGCCTTTATCACCTCCTCCCCCCATTTGAGACCGACACCCCCAACACCCCTCCCCAATCTCAGCTATGGGATGTCCTTTTTTGCTTGTCAGACTTTTTGGCAGAGGACCCCAGAATTTACCGACATTCCCCCAAACTGATAATCCTAGAAATAACCCTGACCTGTGCACATTGCTGCTCCAATAACACACCCAACGTTTCACTCTTCCAGCCAAGCTTGGTGGATTCGAAACATGAAGGCAATTCTTGGATTTGAATTTTTTGGCCAAAAAGTCAATTTTGCACATTTCCCAAAACATTGCGAATCTTTTCCCTAAAAACAGAAATAAGATCTTCCGGGGTTTTTACCCATAGGTCAGTCCATTTGTCTATTTACTAGCCCTTTGGGTTTCTAAGAAATTTCGGCTGGGATAAATTCTGACGCATCGTACACGAGCTCACCAGTGTATGGTGTTGAAGACCCTATACTACAAATTACAGACTATTGTCTAGTTTAGCAAGTTTTTAGCCTACATTCCTTTGGTGTCCGTAAGGGAGTGTTTTGTACGATTTGTTTGTTGCAACCTTTCAACGATGCTGTAGTTTACTGTATTAGAGTTGCTGTGTTTGGCTATAGATTTGCGGGTGTACTTATATAATTATTTATATTTGATATCTCGGATATTATTTTTATATCATTGTTATGTTTAACGCCCAAGACAAGACACAGAAGGCCTTACAATTTTCTTACCGCGTTATAAAATTCTCTCACAGCAGTAGCAAGGGACCTATTTTTGTCTGTCAGTTAACACTCAATCCTTGTGATTTTGCATGATTCTTGCTTAGGTGTACAGTAGTGAAGGGAAAAACGGTCGAGAAAAAATCTCGAGAAATGAAAATACACGTAAGAACATTTTTCCTATGACAAAACTTTGACGGTCTTTTTGTTTTGGGGAAGCGAACTTCTGCCAGGACTAAATTGCACCGTTTCATTTAATCGATCCGGTGTTTCTTCTTGATCTTCTGCAAATTAGAAACGTTCTAAACGCGGTCGAAGCGATGATTGAAGTTTTTAGTGCCTGTTTCGTTTTTCTAAGCACAGACCCGTCTCCGGAATAGCTGTAAATTGCACAGATTGGCAGACCAATGCAGTTCATTCTTCGGCTGCTAGGACCCCACGAGACTGTCCAGTAATTGAACTTGTTCTTTGGCTGCTCCGGCCATTTGTTACTCCGGGATATTCACCTGTCACATTATGCCGACGCTGGACCTCGCCGAACCCGCTCTGGCCTGCCGGCTGGCCAGAAGATCGGCCGGCCAGAAGAGATCGACTGGCCGCACGGACGGACGGACGGTCGGGCGAACGCGGCGGCGGCGGCCAACAGTCGCAGCACTCGGTGGACAGGTTAAGCCCCAGAGACCTGTGACTGGGCCCGGGCAGCGATCGTTCCTTCACTAGTCCATGACTCGATCGCGGCCGCCGCCGGGCGTCGGTTGCAGCGGTGCCGATGGGGGTGGTGGCCTACAGGGTCTGCTATCAAAGTTGTCCTGCGTTGTGAATGTTTGCTGCTGTTGGTTTGTCATTCAAGTCCCCTAACTGGTCATTTGGACCCTCAGATTTTATGATAATGAGTCTCCGAGCCGTGAAACCCTGCCAAGAAATGTCCTTATCCAGATGGCCCTTGGCTTGCCCTATTATAACCCATTGCGGCTCAGAAAATAGGATCTAGGCCTAGAGACCCTGCCCTACTTCAGTGACCGTATAAAAATATGTGTTTGCGTGTATCGAAGAGTCGGGCCAGGAAGTCATTAAATCACTTCGGGACGTTCGGGTTAGGCTACTGCGAGTTTCAATATCAGTCCTTCCAAAATTAAGCAATTTTCTTTAAACTTCGATGAATATGCTGTAGATTCGACAAAGCAATTGAAGAAACCATTAGCCTATGAACATTAATTCTGATATATGGCGGCCTTTTGATATATGATCGGACCAGTTACAAGGGCCTGTATTGAATTGATCAAACATACAGTACATCGTAAGATATACACAGTGGCGGCTCCAGGATTTGGCAAGTGGGGGGCCGTTGGGGTGGCAACTTCTAACAATGGGTGGCCAACCATTTGTAACTTGCTAGGTATGTAGTATTAAGTATAGGGTCCCAACAGAGGGGCCAGGCACTCAATAGGGGGCACGCCCCCCCCCCGGACCCGCCACTGGATATACAGCAAGTGAAGGAACTGTTGCAATGAAAACAGACGTTGAAAACGAGAATTTGTCTAACAACTCTAAAGCTACTGCATGAAGTCTAACCCAGAGTTGTCCATGGGTTGGGTTAACCCATGGGTTGGGTTGGGTTGGGTTTGGGTCGAGATTTTTAAAAAATGATGGGTTGGGTTGGGTTAGGTTTTGTGAATCTGCACCAGTTATTCTGTTAACCACATTAAATATAGGTTTTCTGTTTTCTGCGTTGACAAAGTATTAGATTCTTGTATTATGTCATTAAAAATGGCGCCATATACGTTAGCCTACATTCCATCGTAGGCAGTGCATTCAGAAGTCTGTAAACAGTGGACAATAACTATTCAGATAGATCAAATCATGTGAACGGCTGTTGCTGACTTGTTTTAACCCCTTTTATAAACCGACCACGGCCAGTTGACAATAGAGGGCTGGATTAACCATTTTAAGCATACTAAATGAGGGCTCCATGAGGGAAAAGGCACAACAGTTTTACTGTTACGTTTCAGTCAAATATTTTGCGATCTAGTTTAATAAATTTATTAATCAATCGCTTTGTTCTGATCGAAATTCCATCAGAACTAAGCAAAAGACAGGTTGGATGCCTTATCTCTACTATATAATTATAGATTTTCTTCATGATATTTGTCCTTGCTTTCTTCCTTTTAGAGCTGTGTGTGTGTCTGTCTGTGTGTGTCTGTCTGTGTGTTCTCAGTAACTGTAATTGTGTTCCACCCAGTCTTATAACAGTGAAGTCTATAAAAACTGATCAAGCGTATCGATGTCCAGCAGCGTAGCCAAGAGGCAGGGGGTTACCTCTGGCTACCGTCGAAATTTTTTTTAAATGTGCTTCCATCTATTTTTAACTTTCTGACGCGGTTTGGGGGTCAACCCCCCCCCATGGCTGCCGACGAAACGTGCTTCTTTGACCAGTCTATGTTACGGCACTATGGAAGCTGTTTTGAATACATACATACATACATACATACATACATACATTGAATTAAATGCATCACATCACGGCGACGCTGGCATTAATACAATCATTGTTTCAATTATTGAGTTTCCGGTTTGTTGCAATAACAACTTAAATAACTATTTATGTGCTTGAATGTATGTATGTTTTTAAAATTGCGATTGCACTTTCACGTTTTTGTATGGATGGGTTGGGTTTGGGTCAGAAAACATGAATTTTGTTTGGGTTGGGTTGGGTTGGAAATTTGGTGGGTTGGGTTGGGTTTGGGTTGAGAAAACCGACCCATGGACAACTCTGGTCTAACCCTATCAATGCCGCTCAACCCTCGCTGATACTCTAAAATAGGCACTTACACATTAATTTTGCAGTTTGCTTACTGATCACTGCTATACTAGTGCTAATAACTAGATACTTTGCTTGTACTTTATTACTATTTTATCTCCCGGTTCTATTCAAAATTTTAAAGTTTGCTTCGACTATGCTAATCGTCATTCTCTGCAGTTATTAATATCCAATAATTAATTATTACAGGCTATCTTTGGCTATCGGTTTATCATCTGTTTCGTAATCTCGTGTTTATTTGACTGCTTTTATAAGGTGACACACAAACTATGGTTTGCAAGACAATGATATTACCAATCTTGATAGTGGTGTCTGCTGGAAGATGAAGAAAGAAGATGAAAGAAAAATACTTACCTTTGAAATGGCATGCCTAAGAAAAATGTTAGGAATTAAAAGAATAGATAAGATCATGAACGAAGTAACCAGAGAAAGAACGAATATGACGGACACGGCAATAGACAAAATTCGAAGAAGACTACAGTGGTTTGGACTTTGGACACGTGACAAGAATGGGGGGTGGAGGAGAAGACTGCCTCTGAGAGCTCTGCACTGCCATATTGCAGGAAATAGAAGTAGTGGAAGACAAACTAAGAGATGGATAGATAATTTAAAAGAAGATGTCGGAAAACAAAATATGAACCTATATAGAAGAAGCATCACACATGACAAGAGACAAGAAGACCTGAAGTCATCTCGCTTCAAACTCATCGTCATCATAGATGATAGGAAGATAAAGAAGAAGATAAGGTGGCTTAATTGTCTGGGATAAGTCAGTCCAAAATTAGCCTTGGTTTTTGGAATTTCGAAGACGATGCAGATGGAGTCATTCAGTATAAAATATCTGCGTCCGTTCAATCAGTCCCGCAGTGCATGGTAGGGGGTGAATTAACTTCGGCGAACGTTTTCGGAAAGGACAGTATTATTATTGTTTGCTCGTTTCGTTATGAGATTTGTTTCCGCTGCGTCTTTTATCTCGATATTGATTGATATTGATTGACATCAACGTAGCGCGGCCATAGACTATATATATATATATATATACACATATATATATATATATATAGTATATATATACGTATACAATATGACTTCATTTTTGATGGGTGGCGTATGATTTACCATCATATTTGATCAGACATTTCAATCGACATTGACGCCAACTCGAGCAATGCCACCCAATTACGAAACTTAATTTGATGTAGCTTATATACAAGTGTACAGAAATTATTATATTAGATTATTTTGCCGGCGCGATATTCTGACAGTCCGTTTCGATCGTGCCTTTTGAGAACTTGTTACTCGGCGGTTTCGGTCAAATATTTGTTCGGACAGCTGGCCGATGTATATATGTCCGTATTTTCCAGCCTCGGGTTTAGTTTGTCCGCTGCTCTTCCTAGCTCCTCCTCTGACTTGTCGCATTCGTCGAGGTCATCAGATTGGTGCATTTCCATTACTGCCCCGCTGGCTGAGTGTTCTCTTTTGAGTGAGTAATGTCGTGTCGTTCGGACGGACGGACAGCGAGCGCATTCCGTGTTTCGGCGCAGTTCTTGCATCATCCGGCGTTCAATCTTAAACTGGCCGCATCGTCAGTCGAAAAGTGTAAGTTCTGACGAAAGACAATGATAGATGGAATTTCTTATGCTGATATTTTGAGTCGATGATATGTTATCTTGAAACCAACCAGCAAATGGCCTTAACTGCCATTAAGCTACAGAATATATATATATATATATATATATATATATATATAATATATAATATATTATATTCTGTACAAATTATATATATATATATATATATATATATATATATATAAGTGCCTATAGGAATAAGGAGCTATACTTCGGTGCTGCTTTTGGAAGCGCTATAGAAATTAACAAGATTTTACCTATATATATATTATATATATTCATGCATCATGCTAAATCAAGTCACTAGCCTACATGTGAACTCATTATTCTGTGATTTTATATATATATATATATATATATATATATATATATATATATATATATATATATATATATATATATAGTTCACTGGTATGGAGTGGACACTAAAACAGGTAGCGCTCTATAAATTGGAATTTATAATAAATTATCTTATAGTGATGCAGCACAAACAAATTGTTGTATAAAAGCTGATGACATGCAAAACATCGTGAAACGTGCAAGCCAAATGCATACAATTATCACAGAATAATGAGTTCACATGTATACTGACTTGATTTAGCATGATGTATGAATTAACACGGGCTTACGGAAACGCGTATTCTTATATAGCGAAGCGTCTGAGTGGCGCGTGCAGCGTTTTACAGTTTTACATCGATTCATCTGCGTTGAATATAACTCTTGGTATACCGAGCCCGCAAACGCTAACAGCTGTAGGAATTTATCAAACACTTTCATATTTATTACTTATGCGCAGAAAGTGAACTGACCTTTTAATGCGACCCTGCAATTTTCATTCGTTCTTATTAAGTGCAAATTTTCTAAATTAAATCGAACGAGCAAGCAAATAAAATCCACAGCCGCCATGCAGTTGAGTTTAAATTTGAATTGGACGGTTTATTTGACGTCACACGTACATCTTCTTGTGTTGCCGTTTTATTTTGGTTTGTTCGTCTAGACCAGGGTTGTCCAACTGGCGGTCCGCGGGCCGGATCCGGCCCGCAGGACAGTTTCATTCTATCCGCCACCGAGTTTGGGAAAATAACAATTTTAGCTATATGACCGGTTATTACCGTTATTTTTAGGACTATAGGTTACCAAATTGCTGACTTATCCAGAAGGACATATAGAACAAGAATAAATAACAATGTTAATGCAATGTTTCATCGTGTTCTTTACCTGCATTTACACTTTACACTGTTAATTACTTAGAGTCTTAGACTTAGTCTTAGACCAAGGTATTACCGGTACTTGTAATCAAGTGCGGCCCCGACGTTGGGTTTGTGGTCCAATGCGGCCCGCCATCTGATTTGAGTTGGAGACCCCTGGTCTAGACTCTAGAGCAGTATTTTCCAAACTGTGGGTCGCAACCCAAAAGCGGGTCACAGGGTTCAGTCTAATGGGTCGCGGGTAGCACGAAATTAGATTCAAAAATGTCATTTTCTAACTAATACCACAATGTCACAAGCCTAGAAAATTGCAAGTAGGCTTAGGTTTTAAGAAATTTATATGCCTGCAATCCTCCATGCACTCACGATTGCACGGCTTATGTTAAAATGATTAGATTTTGTCCAATTTTAGTTGACAATAAGTTTGCAGGGTCGCGGCATGCTACAAAGACGCTGAAGTGGGTCGCACAGTTCCAGAAAGTGCGGGAAACCCTGTCCTATAGCACTTGAAAAATTTAATCTTTTTTGACAATAACGCAATGAAAGCGTATTCCGACCATTTTGCTCTGAAACTCCAATAACAATAGGGAATCTCTCCATTTAATGAAGAACTATTAAGCGATTAAGTGATTTTGCCCTACTCATAGGATTTTTAAGACGCGTAACAAAAGTATGTTCCTGGCAAAATTTAATAACATAATTTTCAAAAAATTTTTATATCGAATTCTCTCCTTTTGTCATATTTTTGGTAAAATATAAATAATTCTGCATAATATATTTGCCATATTTTCATTCGAATTGAATTAGAGTTTTGTTTTGCCTTTTATTCTGAAATAAGAAGATTCTTTTCAGCTAGCGTTCGCCAGATGGCCTAATGCATTAAAAATATTACATGCTATGATTAGGGTCGCGGAACGCTACAAAACCGCTGAAGTGGGCCGCGGTTTCAAAATGTTTTGGGAAACCCTGCTCTAGAGTCTAGACTAGAGGGTCGTGGGTTGATCCCCTGGTCGAGACCGACCCCCAATATAGGTCGAAAATGTGTCACGTATATAGTTGTTCAGAATCCCACGCACACCGAATGTGGAACATTTTGTGGTGAGAGTTGTCCCTGTCCGGCCCCACTGCTTTCTTAAAATGGCTCACTGATCCTAGTTGAACTAGTTGTACGAGAACTGAAGACCCAATGTCATACATTTTTCTTCCAGTCGACTGCACGTTGCATGCTCTTCCGAATTTGTGAAGGTTGCAGTTGTTTTAGTAGTTTTCAATACAAGACGGCTTATGTATTCATGCGCTGTTCGGATTATCGGATAGTTGTTCTTTCCATGGCTCTTATGGAGACTTATCTGTTTTGCGATCTTTAATGCGCATCTTTTCCTATCATCTTTTCGTATCAGCGTTACGTCTCTACGTGTGGATTTCCGACTCGGCCTGGGATGGTCCCAGTGTCTTATCCAGACCAGTTAGGGAGAGATTTTCCCAACCTCAAATCTTCCCCCCCCCCAACCCAAAAATTCAGCAGTGACAATGTTTGCGTTCAGCTGTGTCTCTTCCCCTCCAGCCAAGTCTATAGTCCCCGTTCCTCCTCTCCCCAAGGCCTGAGGTCTGGATAAAACACTGACTGGTTCGTCGGAGTTGAGGAAATTCAGGTTTTTGTGAGTGATTTTGCCTTGACACTGGGCAGCTGTTCTGACCAGTCGACGAGACTTCGATAGCGAACATCCTCTCTTTCAATGAGTCATCCTCTCAGCGTTCGTCTGTCTTGTCAACTGCATGCACACACCCGCTGTGATCGTAAGTGCCGTACGAGAGGGAATGGATACGTACGAACCTCTTCGCATTTTCTGTTCTTCTGAAATTGACGAATTCTTTTTTCGCGGTATAGAGGACTATTTCCTTCAAATCAACGCGCGACTTAAAATCTCTCGCATTGAATCTCATATTGAAAACCACAGCACCACCCAGTGTTTAATCTAGACTCCTGGACTCCAGGGGACTCAAAAGGCCGGGTGAAAACTGACAAAGCCGGGGGAATTCTGCTAGGGGTCGCTGTTAGTCCATGCAATATTTCAAAATTTTCGGTAGAATTTGAAATTTCCTGGGGGAAAAAGGGCGATTCCCCCCCCCGGAAACGGCCTAGATTAAACACTGGCACCACCTGTTCCAGACCACCTGTTCCATAGCTATATATCTGCATAGATAGCTCTGCTGTGTTTTATATGTTACCGCTGCAAAATTATTAGAATAATAGAATTTAATTATTTCAATGCAATCGCCATCGTCGTCTTGATCATCATGCACATTGCTTCCGGTACGATATATGACTAGTTGAACAGGCCTATAATTACCTAATGGGTTACTGCACTGTCATGGGGAACTGGCTATTGTGTACCTTCTCAAAGGCACACGAACTGAACTCGCCATCTGCGTATCAGTTTAGTGGAAAACGCTGGTGAAATAACGCGGTTTGCTTGTGGTAATTATTATCTTGACAGTGTACGGTGAGTGTGCAGAAGCCTTCTGGTACTGATCAGAGTTGTCTCACGACGTTTATTTGCGCTCTGGAAAGGGGGAGGCGCTCTGGAAAGGGGGAGGACGCTGCAGCGCGACCGATCGAGAACGCTTTCCAAAGCCACTCACTCTATATACTTTGCACAATCTTGATACGCAACATTTTATGTTGGTTTGTTTAAATCTAGATAACAAAATCCCTGCAGAGCAAACAAGCGTAAAACGCGTGCATAACGGTCATGAAAAATGCAAACATACAACATGCGACTTAGTACAATTGCATGTACACAAAAGTGTATATATATATATATATATATATATATACGCACACACACGCGCACACATTATATGTATATATAACATGATCTAATATATACAGTAGATAAAGCTCGGTCTATTAAAACAATTGGTGTAATAAACAACAGAATGTCTCAGCTTGGGCCGATGACGTGAATGATTGTCAGAGTAGACTTTGAGTCTATTGCAAGGATGCTATAATGACTGAGGAGGTCTTTATGTGGTTAAAGTCATAAACGAGCTCAAGACCGATTCTTCGTGGTCTTGGTCTCGACAGCTGATGCCTTGGTCTTGGTCCTGGTAATGGCGGTCTCGGTCTTGATGAAATGGTCTCGGAAATTGTCCAAGACCACTATGTAATTATAATTATTTTAGCCTATCGGTTTGCACAGATTTCATTTAGGGTTTCACGCTGCAGCCTGTTGTCATGACAGTCAGCAAGCCAGCCATGAACGGCGGTTCTAACAACTCGATCGTCACCCCTTCAAACCCATAATCGAACACCACTCTCAAGACCATCATTGCCAATGATCATGCGTTCAAGCCACCGCTTCCATTTATTTGTTCCATTTACTGCGTTCCGGCTACATCTACCCCCAGTGGAACGCATTTTCAGCCACGGAGAAACCTTCATGCGTCCCCCCACAGGGCACGCATGAGTGACAGTGTTCTGCTGTTTGCAAAGTGCAGTGCTTACGTTACCCAGTTATGAATTGCGAGTTTTGAAATTATTGTGTTTACCAATAATAGTCAATTGAACATATCTCTTATGACAGTGAAACAACTATGATAACATTTCAGTAAAGTTTTTACCACACTCAGCTGCTTATTGGCTTATTGTTTAGTTAGACAAGACTGTGTAATGTAATTGATTGGGTAAATTTTTTGCATCATGGCATTAGATGGCCTTCTCCGTACCATGGAGTATACCTTTATTATTATTATTATTATTATTATTATTATTATTATTATTATTATTATTATTATTATTATTATTATAGATGGCCTTTGTCTTGGTCTTGGTCATGGATGGCCGGTCTTGGTCTTGATGGTAGTGGCCTTGATCTTGGTCCTGGTCTTGCCGACTATGGTTTTGGTCTCTATGGTAGGGGTCTTGGTCTTGTCTTGGTCTTACAACTGCTGGTCTTGACTACATCCCTGTAACTAGGCAGCAAAATCACTAGCAATTGTTTCACCTGTAATTGAAATAAAAGATAAGTTGCAATTATTTTAGGACAGAATACTTTTATAAGTGAGCTGATCTGATGTATTCTCGATTTTAATTTTATGTTTTAATTAATTATTCAGAAAGAGTTCTCTTATGCTCCTATCATTTTTGCAAAGCGTTGGATAAGACTTCAATCTTGGTTACTTCAGAATGCCTTTTCGTGAAAAGCAAAGGGCCCTGAAAAGCTTAACCTAGTTTGTCACAATTCACGTCTTGTCTAAAACTGAATATTCGCCTAGAAATCTATGTGCCTGTGTCATTATACTGTAGAGGCTCCTAATTTATGGGTAAGGAATAAAGACAGATGAAAGAATGAATATATATATATATATATATATATATATATATATATATAAACATGATCTAAGGCAGGACAAAGATTTCTAGCTGAATATTGGCAAGAGAGCGTCGAATATATAGAAGGCTGCATTGAAGGGCTCGGCAGTGTTTAAACTAGACTCCTGGACTCCGGGGAAAACTGACAAAGCCGGGGGTAGTATGCCAAATTTCCGGGGGGAATTTGAAATTTCCGGGGGAAGGGAAAGTTTCCCCTCTGGAAACGGCCTAGATTAAACACTGGTGCTCGGTGAGCGTTAATTTCGAATTTGCATCTAACTTGCTAAATAATATTGGTATCTGGGGTCTATAGTTATGCAGCGTATGCGGGTGATGTATGTATTTTTGCGCTGGGTGATGCTGCTGAATATAAGAATGTGCTGAATATAAGTCGTAGTTATGTGTATATAGTTTTCTAGGATATTGGTCAAAAGTTCATTAATTTTTCGAAACCAAAATGCCAAGACGTCGATTTCCTTTTGCACAATCAGTCGATATTGGTATAGATTCATTTGCACAGTGTACTGTAGCAGGCAGATTGCTGCGTGGCTTTGGAACTTAGTTGGCTCAGACCATGAATGATGATTGTAGACATTGGATTATTTCAAACCTAAATCGGTTTATAAACCAAGGCGGTCGCATGACTGTAGACTTCAAATCAGACGGCAGTCCATGGCTGTGTACAGTTCTGGTCACTTGTTTACTAGAGTTTCACCCGAGTCTCTTACGCTCACGGCTTTATTTCGGGTTTGAAATCCTGTCGTATCGTGATCGGTCGAAGCCGCGAACGTGCCGACTAATTACTGGAGCGAGAGAATTTCGCGTCTTCTGCGATGGCGAGCACAGCAGCAGCAGCAGTAGTAGTAGTAAGACTCGCCGACTGTTTCTTTCCTCGCGTCCTCTCCGTTTAGTTGTCGCCGTGTATTTCCGCCGTTCGTTCCATCTGCGCCGCGGAATGAAAGATGGCCGGAGACGACGACGACGACGACGGCGGCTAATGGGGCTAATTCTAATTCCATCAGTCGATCTCTTCTCCTCTCAGTCACGCAATACTGTGGCCTATGTCCTTGCGCAAGACCGCCGAATATTACGTAGAATTGTTCAAGAAATTTCTCCGTCGTCTCTTACGACCAACACGAACGAAGTTTTCGAAAGAAACTTTCACTTCGCCCAACTATTTAGGCCTATACACGTTCGTATGTCGTTAAGCCTGTGAACTTAGGGCCCAGTGGCGTAGCGTGACTTTTGGGGGCCCGGGGGGCATCTTTGCCACGGGGCCCCAAAGTTTCGTGAACTTAAAAAAAAAAAAAACGTCATCACCTCCTTTTTATCCTGACGAGCAAAAAAAAAGGTCGTCAGCACGTTTATTTCTTTAGGGTTGTTAGGGCTGGCCGGTTCAGTCGATCCGTTTCAAACCCGGGGGCAGTCAACAAAGATTACGCATTTACGTGTTTTCGCCGGTTCAGTCGATCCGTTTCAAACGATTACGCATTTACGTGTTTTCTACTGAAGGACCGCTTCTCATGGACTCGACGCTAGTTTCTTCATGGCAGCGAGTTCATTTTGTCATCCGAATGGATTTTTAACATCGCCATTTTGACCTTCATTGACTCGTTAACGCTGTCAAAGCGCTTTTGATTTTAGTATTAACTGTGTTACGGCGCTATAAAAATCGTCCAGTATAATAATAATAATAATAATAATAATAATAATAATAATAATCTTAGTGGATTCTATATAGGGGTATCCAGTGTTTGCCAACAAGTTCCGGTTGCTCCGCCCACTGGTGGGCAGAAACCATAGAAGCCATTGTTGTCTATTAATAGACGCCAATGGCAGAAGCAGATTTCTTGCTGGTGGGCATAGATCAGTGACCATAGAGATCGTTCTGCATACGCTTATATAATTCTGCATCTGTTCGTCTGTCGTTCTTTGTTCTTTGAGACGACGGCGCGCGATCGAGGCGAACGAACAATTTTTAAACGAACAATAGACGCATAGGCGAGATGACTTTTAACACGCTTTCGCACCTTCAGGTGTATGCGGTATACAGCGACTGGTCTGTTCGTGTGCCGTTCGTCAAGAGGGTTACCAGTTGGCAGCTGCGCCTTCGACGATGCAATCTGCGCTGAAATAAAGCGCAGCATGAACAAATGTCTGGATTTTCACTATATATAGGCCGGTCCGAAGATCCACGCGGGCTTCCACATTAGTACACAGCAGCAGGCGCCTCACGAACGATTGTTTTGTGTTGCCTACGAAGAAATTTATCACCTGTCCATAAACGTAGCGGGTTTACGAAATCATCGAACCTTGACCAAATGAATTCCTGTGACAGATCTGTTTCGAGATGAGTTTTATTGCTTCGCATACGTTCTGTGCTTTTTTTATCGATTCGTTCGAGAGCTTCGAAACATCTCTTCGATTGTATTTTGATGAAATTTTCAAGCGCCTGCAGTTTGGCCAGAGGCGTTTGGGCTATTATCGAGCACTGCTTCACATAATAATAGGCCTACGGCTCTATTGCCGTCAATCACAGCAGTACTGTTGCGAAAGGAACGAGCTGATCGAATTTAAACGATTGAAGAAATTATATATCAATCCCAATTATCATGCTATCATGCTAATAATGTTCATTGATCGCACTGGGAAAAAGTAATTCGCTGATTCCGTGTTTCTTTGGCCTTTCTACTTAATGCTGCTTCGTTACATGGATGTAAAAAGAACGTTGGAAAAATAAGTAAGAAACGTTAACAAACGTAAAAACGTTACAAAAATGAAAACGTATAAAACGAGGGAAAATAAAAAACCGTAAAAACGTCGTTTATTAGATCTATGCTTCGTTGTACGAAGTACACTGAATCACGGGCCTCTCTGTAATGTCCATACTCCATACTAAGCCAACTAGGAAAACAGATTTGCAATTTTTAGCATTCTAAGCTTTTTTCTGTATTTTTAAAATCTTGGTCCCGTTAAATTCCTGATTTTACGTTATTTAAAAGTGATTCGGTGATGACCAAGTTGAGCCATGATTTTACCCAAAGCAAGCGAACGTCTAAAAAGCAGATTGCTAAATATTACAAATCTTCAGTGGCAGCATTTTCTTTTTCTTGTCCGTTTGCTTTCAGTGCATTGCTAAGCGAACTTCTTCATCGATTGCGATCGAAAGTAGGTTTACGCAGGTTGCAGTCTGTCTCGTATTTTATTGTCCATAAAATTCTTTGAGTACCCTAGGCCTTTATATGGCGCAGGCCTTGTACTACTCGACGCACTATAGTACTCGTATACTTTCTGTCATCCCAAAGCTAGCTGAATCATTGTCGATGACTTCTAATACTCCAAAACAGATGAGCTCGCCCCCGACCCCACTTATCAGCATGCCCCATCCGCCGATGAGATAGACTTGTCTCAACGTTCGTCTTATGTGCGTGCAAGGAAGTGCAGTTTCTATGAAAAGTCTGCTGGCAATCTCGGCTCCTTGACTATAGCTATTTCAAGAAAGATCAAGCTCATAAGAATAAGCAGCAGCTACTGCTGTACTGCTTTCCGGGGCGCTGTATAAGTTTACGAGATTTTACTTACTTACTTGCTTACTTACTTACTAGTAAGATGTTTTGCTATCGAAACCACGTGCTATATTTAATTTGCAGATCGTCGTTGCCTGCTTTTTGCCTATATCGATGCCATACTATAGGCCCCTCTAAGCAGGCGCGATTGTATCGTCTGGACAGATTAGCGCCTCATCGAAAGGGCGGGCAGGGGGTAGAGTTCCTTCTTCTTCTTCATCGCCGAACTATAAAAACTGATGTTGCTTGGTCGGAGTGCCAGCCAGCCTGCATGCGTTGGGCGCGGTGGACGCCGGAAAAAGCGTTCGACGATGCGCCGCGAACAATAATTCGCTGCGCACCCGTATAGTCCACTCGAAGCGGCCGTGACTTTTCGTCGTCCGCCGCGGCCGATGATTAACGTCGGACGGCGGTTTTATGGGTCTTAATTGATTAGCCACGCAGGTCTCATGAATCTAGACTGCGCACGCCGATCCGCCCGGAAAATTGTTTCAGTAAATTTTCTGCTTATAGTTCGCAGCGTTGCAATTGTGTGTGTGTGTGTGTGTGTGTGTGTGTGTGTGTACGCGGCTTTGATTAATGAAATTTATGGCACTGTGCGTCAGCATGGCAGAGAAAAGTGATGCATTAAGTTCTTTTTAGCTCTGCTTGTATAAAAATGATGCAGCACACGTACACATACACACACACACACGCACACACACACACACACATATATTTGCATCGTTTCATACGTTTATGTATATGTTCAAGCGTCGAACTCCTGATTTTTGTATGGGGCTTCACTCGCTTGATATGGACGTAAGACTTACGTAGCGCCAGTTTAATCGAGCGTTTAAAGGGGAAGTATTCGACGTCACTGCTTGCACTTGGAGGCTTTTAGGGGGAAACGTCTCTTGTGCATGCTTGTCAGGTGTCTCCATCCATCCCCCACCCGCTGACAAAGCAGCTGAAGTTCCGCGTACAGGACGGTTATTAAAGGGGTGAAATGCACCTGTGTCAATTGTTCCCCACTGTTACGACGAAAGCTGACAATCTATGAAAGGTGTGCTGAAGAATTTAATTTCCAACCTCCTCCAGCATAAGCTCGTCGCTACAGCGCCTCCTCCGTAACAAAAAGCAGACTTCCTGCTGGATATTTCTAATCGCGGTTTCAGCTGCTCGGGAGGGAGGGGAGGGAGGAGGAGGGAGGAGAGAGAGAGAGAGAGGGAGGGAGGGAGAAAGTTTCGGGCGGCAGCAGCAGCGTTCGTTGTGCGCTTCTCTTCATTCTTCTCTAATCCTAATTACGATCTTTTGAAAGAAAAGCGGACAGAGAGAGAGAGAGAGAGAGAGAGAGAGAGAGAGAGAGACGTCGCCTACCGTCGCAGTGTCATCTGGATGCATGCGATGCGACTTGGCTGGACCGCCCCTTCGGCCCCCGTCCCCCCGACCCTTTTTCTATTCCCCCTCTAGTGATCTTCCCATTTCAACTCCCCCTCCTTCTCGTGTCTTTCCTTCTCTCTGCTCTTCCGCTTTCACTCTTCCACCACCACCACCTCCTCCTCCTCCTCCTCCTCCTGCCCCTCCTTCTCCTTGCTCTGTGTTTAACTATTGATGCTCGAATTGCTAGTGCCTGACAGGCGGAGCACCTGCAGTCTTAGTCTCGTGCTGAGGTGTACTTCCTTTGATTCATAACTATGATAATCACTTCTCCGAATGTTAGTCTAAAAGATCTAGAGAACGCGTCCTCTCGCAGCTCGAACCGCATCTGACAGAAGAAGAAGAAGAAGAAGAAGAAGAAGAAGAAGCAGTAGCAGTAGCAGTAGCAGCTGCGGCTGCGGCTGAACGTTAAGAGAATAATAGGCAGGCAGGCAGGCAGAGAGCCAGAAGCAGATGATAATAATACCACAAGACCGAAAGAAAAAACGAACAAACGGAACAGAGCCGGCGCGCCCCGCGAGTGGGCCGAAGAGATCGACGTTCGAAGGGGACCGTCTCGGACCAGCTTCCCGGCCACCGTCCGTCAGAAACACGTATCACGAAAACCAAGACGAATGCAAGTAGGAACTTTATTGTCCGTCCGAACCTCACTCACTTCATCGTATTAAACGAGAGGCCGCCGCGCCGACCGGGCAACACGGAGCTGTTGGCGTCATTCGCTGCATAAGAATTTGATACTCGGACATCCAAAGGACAGCCTGTGTTAACGAAAGGTCTGCACGAAGTAATAAGATCGAGGCAAAATATCTTGTTCTGCAGGAGTGACATTGACGATAAAAGTCGAAAACGTTAAATCCGGTGAGCTGATCCCTCAGGGGCGTAGTGACGACGGGGGGTATATCGGTATATATATATATATGTATGTATATATATATATATACCCCAAATCTTAAAGTTTAAAATGTGTTTTTTAAAGATTTTAATAGTTTTTTAAAAGATTTATATCCCCAAATCAAATTCCTGGCTACGCCTCTGATCCCACCAAATTTACCCGTCTTCATCATTTTTCAACGGTTAGGCCTATGCGGCTATGCCAGGGACTATGCCTATGCGTCGATTAGAAATGCCTTCATCCTTTTGTTGGCAGAGCAAAAATTATGCGGATACGCTGAATATATCAATCTAATTAGGGTGGAAAATTTCTAACGGTTCTTGTACTTTAATTTGCTAAAGGCTCTTTCGGTAGCAGTGAATGTCTTTCGCCTTTCCTGTTGAAGGAACATCTGAGATTCTTCAATTTTATTGGCAATCTTTTATAGAAGTTCCAATTTTGGTCGCTTCGCTCACGCATGATTCATCTGTGTTCGCCAGATGGCCTAGGCTTACGTTAAGTTAACCCTCGCACGCTGCGCATCTTTCGTAACGCCGTTTTCCAAGGGGCTTATTTTCACCCCGTCTAAATCGGCCCAGTACCAGAAAATTAATATTAACCATCGTCCTATAGAACAGGGGTGTCAAGACTTTTTGGGCGGCGGGCCAAGAGACATGTCTCTCATGTCCTCGCGGGCCAAATGCAAAAATGATTGTCAATATTATATTCCAAAATCTGAGCTATCTAAAAATCTAAAGTAAAATGACGAAAACATGAAAGGCCATTCAATCATTACATTATTTACATTGGTTACAACCTATTGTTGTAACTATGACGAACTAGTCATGTCCAGTGGCGGCTCCACCGGGGTGGGGCAGGGGGGTCCGTGCCCCCTATTGAGTGCCTGGTCCCCCAGTGGCCCCCCAGTTGGGATCCTATACTTAATGTTACATACATTAAACAACAAATGGTTGGCCCCCATGATTAGAAGTTGCCACCCCAACGGCCCCTTCACTTGAAATCCTAAAAATTTCAAACTCTGTTATTGGCGAGGAACTGAAGATCACATTGGAAACATATAAAGTTAGATGACGGTCGATGTAGATGTGGAAACTGATGAGACGTGACATTGTTTATTTTTCACTAGTTTAGCAATGTCTGGTTTTAAATCTGCAGCCAAAGCTACTCGCAAATTTGCTAATTTTGCTAATTAACGCAAGTATGGTAGGCGAGTATATAACGGTAGTAATCTCCCACTGTTGATGTAGCGTGTGGATATACATATACTTGTTCAGTCAACGTCATCAACGAAACTCAAAACCAAAAAAGATTTATGCCCTTCCATTTGTCACGCCAGAAAAACACAGGATCTACGATTCTACATAAAAGCACTTTTTACAATCCAAAGAGATTCTACATCAAACCAATTTCTCAAACCAAACAAGATTTTACATCAAACCAATTTCACGCATAAACTTTTAGGAAAAATGTTTTAAAACTTAAATATAAATTTTTTCGGTTAATTTGACATATGTTTATAAATTATAATGTTAATATTTTAAGATTTCAAGCACTCAATGCCAATTCTGTACTAAAACATGTACAGTATACTATATACCGCCAAATGCCATGGAATACACAGTCATGCAACACATCTCGTTCGACATCATCATCATCATCATCATCATCATCATCATCATCATCATCATCATCATCATCATCAAGAGACAGAGTCGGGCTCCAATGTTACCATTCCTCTCTGTGCCGTGCCTCTTCTTTGATATCTGCATAGGTTTTGTGAGACACAAAAAACCTCTGTAGCAAGAAACTTGCAAATATGCCATGAGGTGTGTGAATAGACCCCCACAAGTACCGGGTACATAAAAGCGCTTGCAAATATCTCGTCAGGTCTTAGAAAAAGGATTGGAAAATCTGAGGGCTGGCAACCAGGCACCCACCCATTAGCGATGCGAGGTCAATATTAGCAACTGCAACTAACCAAACACGGTCAACGTGCCGGACTTTACATGTGCACCTCACCTACATAAACGTTTACTAGTTTCCCTGTTTTTATATTTTTATCACAACAATTAATTAATCATAGGCCTACTTCATATTTGGACTGTCTAAAAAATAGTTTCCATTGCAGGCGTTCCAGTCTGTATATGTCTAGGTCTACTCGTCGTCACTGCTTTGTGTTACAGTGAACCAACTCAGTGTTTAGAAACTCATTTTGCCCGAAAATGAAGCTTTACAAAATATACTAGAATTAATCGTAGCGTGTGCGGGGGAGGGTGGTGGTGGTGGTCTGTTAAAACGCATGTCCTGCGTTTGATGTTTGCGTTCTCTTGTTTTCTCATAGAGCCTAAAACGCAAAATGAGCGTCGGCGCCGATCTCAACTGCCTGCCTTCCGAAGTCGGATGTAGCAGCGGCCGCGGTTACGAGTACGACAACGCTTTCCAGCAGCCTCCGTCGAAGTCCAACCGGTCGAACGAACCGATGAACGGCGGCGTCGGCGGGGCCGGGTCGTCGGAAAACCAGCTTCACGGCAGCGTCTCGGTCAACATCGTTCACAACATCGACGCCAGCCTGAACCAGACGCAGGGCGAGATCAAGCTGACGTTCAGCTCGACGGTTAACGCCCGTCCACCGCCGCCGCCCCCGCCGCCGCCCGGGCACGGAGGTCTCAACGCCGGACATCCCGACGCTCAGTCCGTCTACGACGACGTTACGGACGTCGGCGGAGGAGGCGGCGGCACCGGCAATCCGCCGCCGCCGCCGCAGCAGCACTCGAACAGCCGGTCGAGTCAGAATTCGCACTCCGATTCGCTGGTTCTCGACGACCTGGACGAACTGTCGGAGTTCCTCGATCACCTCGGCGGTCAGGAGGAGGACATTCCGAACGACATACTCAAAGATCTCGACCAGGGCCTGCGAGAGTTCGAAGAGGGACTCGGCTGCGACGCGAAGAACAACGGACTGCAGTACAAACATCCGGGCATCGTCGGCGGCGGCGGCGGTGTCAAGGAAGGAGGCCACGCGAATCACCTGAGCAGCAGCAGCAGCAACAACCAGGGAAAGTCGTACAAGACCAACCTTCCGACCGCAGGTATCTTTGTCGAACCGATGTGCGGCTCGCGAACGGCATTCGGCCCGGTGTTCTGCGGCGATGGTCGCGGCGTGCAGGCCCCGCCCGGTCAGATGACGCCGTTTGCCGTCGTCTCGCCGAGAGACGCGTGTGCGATGGCCGGGGCCCCGCCGCTCATGGGCGACACCGGCCCGGCCGCCGAGACGCTCAAGCAGATGGCGGCGCAGCACCAGAGCCAGGAGAACGCCGCTCAGTACGGCATGACGGAGATGACGTCGCAGTTCGGACGCGGCGGCGACTACTGCGGCGGGTACGGCCGCAGCGGGATGGCGTGTCCAAGGTCGTATCCGACTCACGCAAGTTTCGGCGCTCTCGGCGCACCGAAGGTACCGCCCGGCTACGCCGCTTACGGTTCACATATCAACGGTTACCAGCAGTCGGGCTCCAACGGGTCGATGATGCCGAATCCCGCGATGGCGAAGTCCGCGGCGGGCAAGATGGATCCGATGACCTACCGTATGACACGGCCGCTGTCTCACTACCCGGAACCGATGGTTCCGATGCCGTCTTCGCTTCAGAAGCTGCAGAACCAGGTCCAGTCTCATTTCGGTCCGATCCCTCAACAGCCTTTCATCCAGGCGGTCGACCATCCGTGCAGAATGGAGATGTCTCAGAATCAGCAGTTGCACCAGCAGCAGCAACAGCAGCAGCAGCACGCGGTGGGACAGCACCTGTGCATGAGCAACACGCAACAGATGACCTTCAACGGTACCTGTGCCCGCCGCCGCCGTCGGGGGTCCCGTGCCGCACATCTCGATGAGTCAGCACCAGTCGTTCAGTATGAGGATACCTCATCAGATGAACAGCGCAGTTCGAATGCCTCCTCCTCCGCCGCCGCCGCAGCAGCAGCAGCCGCCGTCGAACTCGCATCCACAGGCGTTTGCCGAGAGGATGACTCATCACGGCGCCTGCTACGACGTTCAGCAGCAGCAGCAGCAGAAGAGATCGGCGCATCAGAGGTACGGAGGCTGGATATCGCAGCGCATACGGAATCCCGCGTCCGGATTTTCGAACGTTCCATCCGGAAGTAAATGTCACCCGTCGCCGTCGTCCAGCAATCCTCTGCAGACCATCCAGAACATGGTAGACCAGCACGATCAGATGGACGCCGAACTGTACCAGGGACGCAGTCTCGGCGGAATGGAGCAGTCGCAGATGACCTCCGACCCTACGGCGGGAGCACATCAGCAGAGAGCGTCGCCCGGAGGACAGTTCGCCTACTTCCAGGCCAGTCAGCAGCAGATGTTGTCCATCAACGCCGGCCTTCCGGACGGCAACGGCGCCATGAGCTATAACGGTACTCAGCATCCCGGTAGCGTTTACGGTAATACGTACGCCGGTAATCTGCCGCCGTACGAAACCGTCATGTACGGACGCGAACAGGGAAGCGCCCAACGGCACTGGAACGTAGCAGCAGCGGCGGCGGCGGCAGCAGCAGCAGAGGCGGCGCGTACGATGTCTCGGCAGGTGGATCCGGTGTTCGAACCCTCCGGGTGTCCTTTCGACGGCGGCGTCCCGGCCAAGCACCAGGGCGGCGGCGGTGGCGGCGGCGGGGTGGGCTACGCGATGCACAGCATGCAGCACGCGAGCGTCTCCCAGGTGCAGGCCATGGTCCAGCAGCAGCAGCAGCAACAGGTCGTTTGCATTCCTGGCGTCCACAGTGCTGTCGTCTGTACATCGACTGCGGCGTCGAAACCACCGCTGGCCACCCAGCAGCAGCAGGGTTCGTTCGGTCGGACGTCGGTCCCGATGAAGACGGAGCCATCATCGGTCCATGAGCTGCACCAGCCACCGCTGCCGAGCGCTTCCTCGTCCGGCGTGGCTGCGGGTTATACGCCGCAACAGTTCGCCGCCACTGCCGGCGGCGGCGACGGGGGACGGACTGTCTGTCGTTGGACCTGGCTGACGGTAACCTTGACTGTGGCGTCGACTACTTCAACTGCGTGGGTCCGGGGGGTCAGACTGACCTGAGCTTTATGGAGGAGATTTTCAGCAAATAAGTCTCAAAACAGCATAAGTCTCAAACAGCAGACCGTATTGGTCGAAAACTCTTCTGTCTTAACACATGTTAATGTCGCTGAGGTATTCGAACACGAGACCTGGGCATGAACAGAGTTTCTTACTAGAAACACTTGAATGATCGAAGCATATTTATAGATGATAATACAATGCTTAATGTCTATTTTCATGCAGTCACCAACTACCGCGTAGGCCTATAAACATGTGATCGCAATTAGGCTGCGTATTGATGTTGCGCTAACAATTATTCAGGACTGGAAACAATAGTCTTGCCAGCACAGAGTAGCAAATAGGCTGCAATGGAGAATATGCATACATTTATTCTGACATGGGGTAGTCAAATTTGCAGCACTTTGCACTTAATTCTCGCCTCGTATAGTTGATAGAAAAAGAATTCGTTTATTAGCTTTTGCACTGATATGGTCGCACATAAGTTGTTACTGTCTTGTCTTTTAATTTTAAAATCCATGCATAATATTTGTAGAACGTTACAAATCTTTAGACGATCCTCCTGAAATAAGATTCGTGTGTTGCATGTCGTCTAGTTTATTAGATGGATTAGTTTTGCAGTGTAGGGTGTAGGCTTTAAAAAATACAACGATAAGAATAATAGATTGTGAGTTATTTAGTCAAGCAAAATCCCTGTTGACGAAAATAGATAGACCTATATATGTACACAGACTCAATGTCGCACGCAATACTTTTATTTATTCCTACTATAAAGTTTGAAATCCCTTTCTTAAAAATTCGAAAAATACAAAACGTTCTGCTGATTAATTAAGTGATTATTATTAATAAGAAATATATTTGTTTGCTTTGGTGTTGCAACTGTAAAATCGAGAGGTACGAACATCGTTAAATTAAAACGAGGTCAGCAGCGCACAAATTTTACTCGAAGGGGCCAGATTTGGAGCATTTCTTTTCACGGGCCATTGTTGAAAACTCGTGACTACGCGTACCGTTGCACAAGCTAAGCATTATCAAGCGTAAAGTACACGTTTAATTAATTGCACACGTGGGCTCCAATCGTTCAGCAATCTGAACATTTTCAACAAAAGATAAAACTATTTGGTCTACTGTAGCCTAGTTTATAATATTTCCTCAGTTTCAGTGGCGGCTCTAGGATTTGGCAAGTAGGGGCCGTTGGGGGGGCAACTTCTAATCATGGGGGCCAACCATTAGTTGTTTAATGTATGTAGCATTAAGTCCATAGGGTCCCAACTGGGGGCATTTTCAACCAGGATAAAAATTTGGGCACTGGCCCCTGTAGCCTGGAGCCGCCACTGCTCATTTTTAATGCAATAGGCCTAATGTAGCTTAAAGTATGAGTTTCTCCCCTCCAAATCCGAGAGAGAGAGAGAGAGAGAGAGAGAGAGAGAGAGAAGAGAGAGAGAGAGAGAGAGAGAGAAGCGCCAATACAAGAGCATTACTAGTAAACTGCAGGTAGCCTATACAGGAAACGGAATGAGAAAATCCATTCCCTTTGCTCTTTGTCTTGTCTGTCTGTCTGTCTGTCTGTCTGTCTGTCTGTCTGTCCTTCACACACGCGCGCGCACAGCCTTTCATCGCTGCAACTCAGCTGTGTCAATCCTTGGGCATGTTCGCAACTCAACTCATAATTACCAAAGAGATTCGATACAGAAAACTCCGCGTATCCTTGCATTACCTTGGAAATACGCAACATCTTCAACCAAGCAGAACGGACATTAAGCTGAATGGCAGCCGTTACTTCATTGTTCCGAGCCAGACCATCCAGTGGCGTATTTAGGGGGTACGCTACTGAGCCATAGCGTACCCCTTTGGTTTTGGTTTTGTTGCTTGTCACCACGTTTTAGAAGGGTAATGACCTTTTTTTGCCTTGTCACCACGTTTATTTTTCGAACTTCAATTTCAGCATACCCCTTTGAGCCTTTCTAAATACGCCCATGAGATCATCGTTGATGTGGAGGCGGAATTTCTCTAAAGGGTCAGAAAGGCGTTTGACCTCTAGGCCTGACTCATACTACCCCTCCCTCTCCTCCAAATCAAAATTTCTCTGCGGATTTGCACGATTTGCTCGGGTGTCCCTGCCCGAGGCTGGGTGTGTCCGGACCCGCGGACCCACCCCCTAGCGCCGCCCCTGAATGCAGAGGCTGAAATCAGCATTCAGCAGCTTTAAAAACTATCAGATCAAGTTTAGACTTTAGACCATAGTTGTGACGTTCAAGCGTTTTGAACTTTATTATTGTTCGAACTTTATTGATGAGGCTTTAAAGTTCATAAAGTTCAATTCGAATTATCACTGCCAAAGTGCTATCACAGGCCACATTAACCGGGTCGTGTGAGAGAAATTGGTCAGCATTTGAATTTATACACGCAAAAAGCGCATCAGACTCTCATGTAAGACAGTTGAGACGATTGTCAAAGTGCATTTTTACTTACGACTGGTGGATAAGATCGAAAACATCTGCTATGGCTATGCCGATAATTATAATAGGCCTACGTCGACTGGTCTTCTGAGACTGATTCATCTGACGAAGACTAAATTGGAAATGCGAACTTTTATTAACTTTTCTGAACCTTATTTTTCTCTTGAACCTTATTGAACTTTTACGAACTTTTTAAATTAAAAAAATCTTCGAACTTCACAACTATATGCATGGTTTAGACCACGGTCGAAGCAATGCGGCCAAGTAAACATGCTTCACGGGAAAACATGCTGGATAGGCCCTAATAGTGTTTACAGTAAATTTGATCTTGTGATTAGGCGATAAAGGTGGTGCCCTTTAGGCTTTATCATAGGTAGGAGGCCAAAGGCAGATACGTGATTTAACTGTTTTTCAAAGGGGGCAAGACACGTTCGACCTGACAAGTTTGCGAAAAAAAAACGCCATGGCGACCTTTTTTTGCTTGTCCATCCTAAAAAAAGGGGGGAAAGACACAGGAACGGTCCCCTGCCTCCCCAAATGACGTCCCTAGTAAAAGGAAATGAGAATAACATCTAGGCTTAAATTAAACGAACGATTATTTTGTAAATCAAAATAGCCTAAAGGTTGAAGCCCATCATCTTCATCATCTTCTTCTTCTTTCTTCATGTACTGAAGTCGAGGTGACAACATGAATTTCCTTTCTCCAGTAATGTCTATCCTGTGTTTTCCTGGCTGCTGCCCACAACTGCAATCCTGTCAGATCTTCTAACGAGCTGAATAGACCCGCTTTACAATCTAAACTTAGCACACATCTCTTTCACTTGGCGCTTCCTCTGTAGTCTGTCTCGCTGTTTCCCACTGACTGCTCAGTTAATTGACCTGATCTATACATACTGTTGGCCTATAGCGGATGGACTTGGAATACTGTAGCCTGTAGGCCTAGGCCTACAATTGAGTATCAGTAATGGTGCTATTAAAATGTCGTTAATTATTGTTGTGCGGCCAGGGGCTGCTGTTGTCTGTTACTCGCGGAAGGTGAAGAAAAGTCAAGTATTCATTTTCAGATGAGGTCAGGTCTATTCATTCGGATCTGGTATTGTTGAAGAGTAAGACTACTAGTAAAATAAGGTTTTCGTCGTGAGGGCATTAGCCAGTACAGTAATGGTTTATAGGACTGATTAGATGCACCAATAGTGCAAAACCGAACGAGGAAAACCATGATCGCGATAACTGATTCTTTCCAGGTCTTGGTATCAGATCATCGCTTTCTCGTGCGTCCGACCTCCTGGCCACCAGCATTGTTCAGGCAACTTCAGGGGCTAATTATTCGTTATGTGCCGCTCTGTAGAGACAACAGAGACGCACACGCATAAGAACTCCCAGCTCGTCTATGGCCGTCTATACTCTATAGCAGGGGTTCCCAACCTATGCCTGCCTGCCCCTAGTCAAAGTGCGAATAGCATTCAAATTAAACGGGGTGCGAGCCTAAAGTGCGTGATAACATTTCACTTTTATTGTGCCCATTTTTAATTATTTATTTCTACAAACTTGCATTTTTAATCTATTCTATGAAATTTCTAATCTATGGTTTGTTTCCTGTTTCCTGTTCATATTTTATACCACATGTGGTTGAAATTCAGTAAAATCTTTTCAATTTTTCAATTTTCAATTTTCAAATCGCTTGGATGCACGGGATGACATGCGGATTGCAATCAGCAACAAAGTGCCACGTTTTGAAAAACTCATAAGCAACAAACAAGAACAAATGAGTCATTAAATTGAAAGTGGCTTATGAACTTTGAACATTAATTATTTTCTTTTTAAAGACATTTTTTAAATTGGAAGGAAATTCATTTTCTGTAGGCCCAGGGTTTATGCAACTTGTAATTAGCTGTAATCAATTTATTTTCAAATTTCATAGGGCTAAATCTCGGTAAAAGCTTCATTTTGGTAGCTATATTCAAGTATATTAGTATAATATAGTATATTGATAAAAATGTATTATACACATTTGTTTTGGTCATATTGACTGTAATTCATATTTCAGTTTAATTTTATTAAGAAGGTTTATTGAAAGGCCCAGGCTGGTGTGAGGTAACCCATTTTTAAGCCTCCCGGCAAAAATTAAAGGCTTATACCTGAGACTCTATAATCTAAATTTCTAAAAGTCTAAATCTTAAGCACTAGCCTAAACCGAACGCCTAAGCCCCGGCCTAATTCTGCCAGACATTATGAAAAAAATTTAGGGCCACAGGCATTGTTCAGGGTTGGGAACCCTGCTCTATAGCCTCTAGAAGCCTACTGCTATTTTCAGCAAACCCGGCCGTATTGCGCCCTTGATTGCGCCACATCTCGTAAGGCTGGCCATTGTTTTGGTGTGGGAAAATGTACAATAGCAACGGACTCAACATGACAGCATGTTCCTTAATTTTATTTATTGACAGATCAATTCATCTATGTTGACTATTGAACACGGTCTGGTAACTTAAAAATGTGGTAATTACAGCAGGACTTGGTGCGATTTGACCTCTCACTCAGTCTGTTGTTGGTAAATATTTGTGCAGTCGAGGTAATCTATATTTAGTTCATCCACATTACACCAGCGTATTAATTCGCGCATTAGGATCACGCAGCGCAGCTAAATGCAACGCACTTTTCGTTTTGACGCGTCTCTCAGCTCTCACAAATGCAGGTAGTTATGAACTTATGTCACTATATTTAAAGATAATCTTTTCGAATTGTCAGTAAAGGGCCACACAGCTGCGAACTATTTGCTTGGCTCATTGACACACGGACGCAAGCAGCGGCGCCGAGGCCGAGTCGTTTCGGAGGAGACAAGAAAATGTCGACTAGTCCGTCTAGTCGGGATCTCTTATGCGAGGCGTTCTCAGCTTAGAATCGCCGTTGTTATCGGTAACTAAGATCCGATTTTTTCTCGTACCGCTCTTTGTCCGTCTTTCGGCTAGCGGGTGCGTCGTTTTGCGGCATCTGTGCGGCCGATCTAACGGCGAATTTCTACCGAAACTCGGCACTCTCCCGCAGTGCCCGGACCCCGACGGCAGGGATCTCTTCTCTGCGAGCGACGCCATGATGACCTCGATCAACGATGATCGTCGTCGCTTTCTCTTTCACGATCTTTTGAAATTTCCACATTCTCGCTAGAATTACTGATTAATTACTTGTTAAGCAGATTTAATAAATAATTTGCGAGGCGGTTGCGTTGATTCAATAAACATTTGGGTTTCTGCAGTGCCTCAGTGATATAAAAACTCAGTTTAGTGCTTAGACGGCTCAGTAAAATAGTTAGTAAACTTACAGTCAATCGTAGTTTTATTTGTGAGTATGGCAAACATTTAAAAATGCAGCTTTATAATGTCAGAATGGTCACTTTAAGTCGCTTGAGCTGATTCTGGTTAGTACTTTGCACCCTTCAGAGAGTAAGGCGCTTAACGACAGCCAGGTTGTCTAGCCAGACAGACAATCGGATCAATAAATCTCCCAAAGAGTTGTTCGTTTGATAGGATTGGCCAGTCCTGCACATAAAAATCAGTTAAAAGGCAAATTTGGTTTGTTGAGATAGTCTATTGATACCCTGTGTTTATTAGCAACGCTTTTAAAGTAAGTTATTTTTAGAGTTTTGATTGCTTTCAGTAAGGTAAAAGACGTAAAACAGTTGATGATGGTCTTGCAGTTCACTAGATCTTAGAAAACGTGCCTAGGTGCAATTTGTTATGCAAATCCAATTAGACATCTCAACATGTAGCTGCTAGTGTTTCTAAAATAGCACAATTTTCTGATTTAGTTGTTTTCATCCAGAACTTAATAAAGAGTCATATCTGTACCCAGTACTTTCTATGTATATTGTAATGCCATCAGAGTACCTGTAGACGGTTGTCAGCTGCCCATGGTTGGTCTGCTCAGGCTCCTGTTTGACTCTACTCTACTATGCCATTGCATATCTGTGGTGCTGGAGTTGTTACCCCAATACCATAGAATCTGAACAGGGTCTTAAATGGAAGAAAGAGATTTAGCCTCCTGCCATAGCTTTGACAAAGCAGAGGTATGAAGGAGAAGCCTAATGCAGATGACCTTTTGTTTTGCTCCTCACACTGCTCTGACACTGGGTCAGTTTCTTACACTGGGTCACACTGGCACAAGGCTGTGGAAAGCTGCAAACATTCCTGACAGCTTACAATGTAATTTTATACAGCTGGCAGCAGGTAAACTGATGCTTTAGTGGCATTCTCTGAGAGCAAAGGCCCAAATCTGTGTATTTTACCTTTTAAATGGAAACTTCCCCAAAAAGAAAGTCTTCAATAAGCATATCATGTTAGTTATGTGAAAGGTTAACAGACCACCTGTTGCAACCCACCTGCCTTCGCCCTAGGCTATGCTGGGACTTGCTTCCACCAAAGAAAATCGGCCATGCATGAAACTGCTGCACCAGAGGATACACCAGTGCCTTCTTTAGGGGTAATTTGGGAAGGATTAAGGAAAGAAAATGGGTTGGAAGAGCATGTGGAGATGCTGTGGAAAGAGCTGTGTTCTGTTGATAATTTCTGTAGAATTGGATCCAATCCTCCACACCTCCAGCACCTGGCTTTTTTGTTTATAAAAATATAGCTGATGGGAAATGTGCATCAAAATAGGATAATTATTTGCACTTTAGTTTATGTTATCTGGTTATAGCTGATAAATAATGATTTGGTTTTGAATTGGCCTTTTGTCATAACTTTAATCATACATTTGTCAGGTCAGTTGCATATATGTGTGTGTTGAATTTCGAAAATGAAAATGAAATATTACACAATTTCAAATATATCAACTAGCTCATTTGACTTCACTGTGCACCTCTATGTCTCAAATTTACCTATGTTCATGATTTTCATTCTTTCCACTCACTGAATTCAGTATACAATCTAATTCTCTCTCTTCAGATTTGGATGTTTACCAATAGACTTGATTACTGTAAATGCTGGTCTCACTTAGGTTTTCTTCTACTTTATGACTTTCAAATCCTTCCTCACTAACCTTCAGTTAAACTGCCTCAAATGAGTAACTGTTTTGTTTGCATTGCACGGAAAAGTTTGACTTTTTTGCTGCCATTGCTGGTTTTTAGCATGATCTGGATGACTTGCTATAACATGTTGTATGACTATGTATTCTTTTGTGCATTAGAATGCATTTCCCATCTGAAGTTTTGTAAGAGACAGCATAAATAGCATTGTAATCTTTATTTTGATTTGGGTCATTGTAATTAATGTTGGTGTAATGAATTTAGTTGTATTGCTATTATTATATCAAGAAGGTATTCATTTGTTATTGATTGTGATTATTTGCTGATATTACTGTACAGTGTCAGAATGAGACAAGAGGACAGTGACTTCAGTTTGAAGATGAATCATATCATTGGGAAGCTGCAGCATATCTCTTGGCCATTCATAGATGGTGATGCCTTAGATACCTCCACCGAAGGCCTGGATTTCGCAAATCAGTCTGCACTTCTTATTCAGGTATATAATTTGCTGCAGTCTGACCCATGATGATGATAGCGACGATAAGGGTGATGCATTCTCTTCATTCTATTACTGAAACAAATTAGAACAAGCTAGAATTTAGAGGTTTCAAAATCTTATCCAGAAGAGTTTGCACTGTGTGAATTGAAACAACTTTTGATGCTAAATAAACACAATAGCACTGCAGTGCATGCAGGCCTTTATGACCTGTGGGGCATGCATGTTGCTAGAATCATTTAACTGGCCAAGCATACTAATATACTCTATATAGTATTTGTTATTTTATTTCAGGCTCAGGCCTTGCTGGCTAAGAATATTTTTTATCAAAAGATTGATGTAGCTCTGAAGCAGCTGACTTGCTTCCAGCCAGCGGTGTATAATAATGTGACCAGGACGACGACAGACAGTGAAGTCGTCTCTGCCATCCACCGAGATGCTGCCGTCTCCAATTTGAGACTTCTTAACATCTTCTGTAATAACAGTCCCATTACCTTTGCTCGCTCAGTCAGTCTTTTTGACCGGCTGCTTGGCCAGGTTAAGGTATGTTTTCTTATGAACGTCATTAATGTTGTTTTGAAAAGTATGGGCATGAGAGAAAGCAGTTTAAACATGAGGGATCTTTGATGGAATTGCTGTTGTGCATTTGGAATTAATTAAAGTGTTAATTTGTTCTGATCATGAAGCAGGTCATATTTTATTTTCAGTTTTTAAATTTATTACTCATGTGTAGTTATTAATCTATTGAATTATGTTTTTGTATTGGGTTTTATTGAGGTTTGCCATTTACTGCATTGATGATAATTCCAGATTCATCCAAATTTCTTGTCCTTCGTTGCAACTTGCTGCTTCTACATTGCTGCCAAGTCTCAGGAGATGAATTCACTTGCGCTCGATCCAGAAGAATTGTTGCGACTGAGCAGGTGCAGCGGAACAGTTGCCGATCTGCTCAATACTGAACGTCTGATCTGTGACACTCTCCAGTGGAGCTTTCAGGATGTCACTCCTCTTACATTTCTCCAGCTGTTCTACGAGATCTTTGCGCTGCACAACCTGCGAGAACGTAATTCTGACAGCTCTCCTCTCTTGGCCAAGTTGGAGGTGCTCATGTGTCAGTTTGAGTTTACAAGATTTCGTGTAAGTAGAGTTTTCACTGATGGTTATGACATTCAAGATTTTAAAAAATTAGGATTGTGGGATAATGAGAGTTGGTGAATTTGTTCACGTTTGAAATTGTATAATTTCTTTTAGATAACTTATAGTCAGCTCAAGAGTCTGTAATTTGTTTCAACAAGTGTGACCCATAGTTCAGATGATGAATCTTAATGCAGTTATTCATTAACTCCAGAAGCCATATGTGGTGTCAAGAGCTCTCAATGCATTTATTTTCTTCTTTTGTTGAACAATGTTTACAATTCTTTCAAATAATGTATCATTTGGGAATTAATACAAGAGAGTTTTTATAAATGCAAGATGTTGATGGCTAAATTGAAGGTAAGGATTTAACATGGGCGTAAAATGCAGGGGACGGTCCTCCCGAATAATTAGTTGGCGGGGGACAGATTATTAATTATCCCCCAATGTTTTGGGCTACATGGTAAAAAAATGTCTATCCTACCCCATGATGTTATGATGTTGATGCCAGAATTATGCCAAATCCGCATTCTTTCATTTCAGATGACCTTTTTTGTTTGTCAGGGTATTTGGAGAGGGAAAAAATATCAGGATGACCTTTTTTGCTTTTTTGCATGTCAAGACGTATTTCATGGGCAATTTTAAGTCCCCACCATAATATGCAATATCCCCTCATAATGGAGAGGGATATTTATATTTGGGGGTCAACTTTTTAAGTTATTCTGTCCCCCCCAGGTTGACGCCAGGTTTATGCCACTGGGATTTAAAACAGGTATTGTGAGCATTTAATGATTTTACTATATATCTTTATATCCTTTATGCTTTCTGACTTCAGGCAGACATTCTTGCACTGGCATTGCTAAGCTATCACTTACAGGAATGCAATGTTCTAAGTCATCCAGACCACTTCTATCTTGTGGTTGAGTTACAGTATTACTGCCAGGTAACATTTTGCTTCTTAATGTTTCATAATAGACACCAGAGAATTGTTTATTTATACTGATTGTCTATGAATAGTGTCTACTGGAAACACCTGAATGAACGTCAGTTATTTAGCTTAATGCTGTTTTGATTATAAAAGATGCAGTAGATGAAGATGGGCAGACCAACATTCTTGATATAGAGATGGTTGACCGGGTTGATCATAATTGTCACTACAGATGCCAGAGAGTGAATTCATGCAGTGTCGCGCTCTGGTCATGGAGCACCTGACCCTCTACCAGTGCCGCCCAACCAGGCTGCCTCATCTCCAGCTCTCGTGGACCATATCGCGGCGTACTTTGCACAAGATGAAACCAAGTACCCGGGTGTCGCAGGACCTCGAGCCGATCATGGAAGACGAAGATGGGGTCAACGGGTACGATGATGATGCCGGGCCATTTGACAGGTAATGATTAGGTAGACTAATTGACCTTTCAATCGATGTTCAGAGGCACTGATTTCATCACTTAGCGATGTACAAAGATTTGAATGGCTAATCAGATAATAATTTTACGAAGCTTAATGTGTCAACTTGAACTATGTTATAATATCCTGATATGCTTTCTTCACAGCCCTTGTAGAGCACTGCATCCTGTTTTTATTATCTAACTAGGACAATCAAACACAGATTCATTATTTGTTAGGATGATTTTTATGATGATTTCAGTGGAAAATTTAGCCATTTATGTTAATTTTGCTGATTGCCTTCTAAATTTGGTGCTGCATTTCATGACCATCCATAGTTGTTATATAATAGTAAAGTAGCATTTGTCATTAGGCAGCATGATCTTTTACGATGCTTGTGGCTTGCGTTCTGCAGTGCTTGCAAGACGTGCTTTTGCTTGGCAATGATTCCGATCAGTTTCTGATCATAAAAAGTACTGAAAACTGTAAAAATTCATAGAGCAAAACTTCAATATTTGTAGTTCCTACAAAATTCAATACAGCTGAAACTGTATGATGTATTCTTACTAGATTACCAGTACCGGTAATCTAGAAGCTATTTGTATCCACCAGAGTGGATAATTTCTTACTAAGCTGATGATTTAAATAATGTGTAATCATTATTTCCCATACTGATATTAATCCATCTTGGCTAATTTTCTAATTTACTGACTCTTTATACAGTATGTATAGAGCTCTTTGTTTTATTTACTAAAGTTAATATATTTTTGAAACAACTACAGCAGATATGGAAGAAATAATTAATACATCTGATATGGCAATAATAATGAAATATATATTTTCAGCCTAGACTTAGTTGATTCTTTGCACAATGAAGAAGAGTACTGTTTGTGTTAGCAGCACAGTTAAGGTATGCAGGTGCACTGCTCTAGTTATTGAATCAGTTTTTGTTGTGACTTGAGTTCAGTGTTATTTCTAGGATTTTGAATTTGGGGGGTGTCGGGGAAAATCTGAGGGGTGTCGGAATTTTTAAGTCTCTGCCTGAAAAAGGCTGACAAGCAAAAAAATTTAAAAATAAACATTATCAAGTCCCAAAAGCAACCAAAAAACCTTAAAAAGTCTCAAAAAACCTCTGACGAGCAAAAAAAGGTAATCTGGAAATAAAAGTTGAGGGTGTCCTCCATTTTGGGGGTGTTCTAAGCTAATTAGTATGCATTTTGTATGCATACCATTGGCACATTACAAATTTTGTTGGGAGGTGTTGACCTCAAATTGGGGGGATTGGGGCGGTGTTAGGGGGGTGTAAAAATATCCCTGCTTGAATTGGATAGAGCCTGAGACATTTCGTATCTTTCTCAAAGGACTGAACCTTCATTTCACGAAGTAATTTGTACTATAAACTCTCAAACAAAAGGGGCACTGAATTAATTACACAAGACCTATGTCATGAATGTTATTTCGTTAGAGTACCTTATGTTATTTGTACTGATTTGTTTTGAATTATTATAGCGAGAGCGACGATGGCGATGTTGTGAGTAATCGAATGCCACAAGCCGACGAATCTTGCCTTGACAACTATGCTTTCTACGGCCACCAGGACTCTTGCCTTGCCAAGACTCTGTAGTTGCTGCAGTGGGTCTATGCTGCATTCCCTTGCTACTGTTTAGATGACGCTGAATCTTCCCGAATTGCTTCGTTTTTATTGGAGAAAGGTTTGCGTTACTGGGCATTTCAAAGTTCAATCGAGATTTTTAAGACTAAGTTTCCGAAAGAAATGCTAGGTTTTTCTCAGAAATCAATTCTCGTCTCTTCAATGGAAAACGACATCTAGTGATGAAAGTGGAGATTTTTTATTGCCTAATAAGGCAACAAGCATTCTCGTCGTCTTTATTTTGTGACTGGCAGTGCATTTTGGCACTAGAATTTCTCCTGTCATGGTGTTGACGAGTGCATGTATTATTTTCCACAGGGTATAGTGATTTTATATATATATATATATATATATATATATATATATATATATATATATATATATATATATATATCATGATGCATATGTTAATATGTTATTATATTTCAGGGTTTTGAAGGTTTTGGACATTTTCAAATTACACTTCACTTCCGGTGATATTGTTGACTTGAGGGTTTTTAAATTTTTATGTAAATAATGGTAAAATTCTTTAAAGTTCCAGTGGATGCTCACTAGTTTAGTGAATGTAATCCATCATTTTTTGGCTAAATTTCCTTAATATCTTGAGGCAAACATGCTTACACATCCAACTATCTTAAAAATTACAAAGTTTAATAAGTGATGTGTACATGTATATACGACAATGGGCACATATTTTCGCTTCTGTGAGCTTAGGCTGTGCATGATTGTTTTGAAAGCAGGTCTTAGCTGTTTGACTGCGATGTGAATCAAGGAGTTAATGATGATTTTTGTAATAGACTTTCATCGTTGCAGCATTTCTTGACAGCAGTTCTTGCTCTCTGTCTACTGTTGCCAAACCTCAGACTTCAATTGAGAAGCGATTACATAGTGTATTAATGTCGGCCTATACTGTCTTTCACTTTCATGTGTTGCAGATATACTCTTCAGTAGGCTCTTCAGTAGGAGAAGATTTGTTACCAGTAGAGCCTGTTGCCTGGTGCTGATGCTGTAGTTGTGCCACGTTGTGACCAAAAGTGGTCTGTGTGCGTGTGTGTGTGTCTTCGGTGCAATATAATGTTTGCTTTAGGTTAATAAGATCTCGATTGGTCGGTAGGCTTAAATCTGTAAATCAAAAATGCTGCTCAATTCTAGTAAATGTTTTCCGACCAAAATTGTTTTGTGAATAAACCTTTTGCCTTGTTTTAAATTGCTGTTGCCAGAGCATTTATCACTTGTGTACAATTACTTTTGGGACGAGCACCGGTAATTGTAATTTTTTTTCTCAAAGCGATAGTTTTCTTACATATAAATTATTTTTAGCCATAAAATTCTTTGTCTAAAAAGAAGTGCCATCGCTTATTAAATGTATTATTACTAATATAATAGTTTTATTTAATTGATTATTTTTAATCAATTAATAATTATTATGCTTTAGTTTTGTTTTCACGATTATTTTATTACTACTAAATTATTGTTATGGTTTTTGTTGTATTATCTTTGTGTCGTTTAATTCCAGATAAGTAGAAATGGTGATGTGTAAATCATTGGCAATTCGCTTTGATATTCATCTCTTCCTGCTGTTAGAAACAGTAATTCTGAAAATTATGTGCTAGTTATTTTTATTTTGTGGTTATCTTTTTGGGTGTGTAGTTTGTCTCGTGCTGTCTGTGGAGTCATTTGTATGAGCAACTGACTTCGTTATTTATGTGCGATTTGTGATACATCTGGGTCTGGTTGGAATTGGAAGTCCACAGGCCTATTCTAGTCTTCACATGACTACAGAAACTCGTGGCTGTGCCAAGTGCTACATTCTGCTGAAAATATTTTGATAAAGCTCAGTTATGTCCAGATTTAATGTCTTGCACTGAAGAATGTTTGTTCTTGAAAATATTTAAAAACTTTGTTCAAGTATTTTGCATGAAACTGGTTTTGAACGTTTCTTTGTCTTTATATCTTCATTTGCTAATACTTGTATGAAATATTTGTATGATTGTCTTAATTATGAAGACAATTGTAGTTGCCTGACATACTTGACAGAACCTTTGATTTAAATCTGTCTCTGCTGTTTGTTTTTGCATTATGCAAGATCAAAATAGCTTCTGGTTGGTAGATTGTGAGCTATAGATGAAATATTCATTTGTGCCTCTTTGTTCAATTGGCTTCTGTTATTAATCGTTTGGTTATTGTTTGAGTGAGCTTTATTTTTACTCTGTGTGTCTTTGTACGTTTGTGTTGGTGTGCGTGGGTGGGTTTCAAACACTAATTATTATTCATATCGATTTAAGATGCATGATGTCGGAAGTATATTGCATTCCTATGAGTTGCATTTGAAACCAATGTATGATTGATATCTTTCTTTCTATTATGGCAGTTTTGTGAACATGCTGTATTTGACCTTTCGTCAAAAGGGTTGCTTTGTATCTTTTGCTACAATTGCTGGCTGTTGGATTCTCATGAAATTCACTTCTGGTAGACATGTGAATGATAAAATTTCCATTTGTTTGAAAAAAAACACAATTTTAATCTGTTAATCAAAATAATTCCACTAAGTTATACTCATGTTGGTATTTTACTGTTATTGTAATGCTGTTGTGGTTTGTAGCTTATCCTTTCAATTGCAGCACAATGAAAGGTGCATCAAAAAATCATTAGAGTTGCATCTTTGTAATATTACTTGGTCTTAACCTTGCAGTGCAAGTCATGGAGTCTGATTTCAGCAAAGAAATTTTCTTGTTTCTTCTGTTGCATTTTGATTACTAGTGTTTTGGCCAAGACCACCGATTACTAAGCAATAATTCTTTACTGTATCTGAAATTTTTGAATTCTTGTGCTTGTACAAGATCCCATAATCCATTTTGAAGTTGTGGCTTATCTGGTTTCTGCTCAGAGGGAAAATATTCTTATTGGTTTTAAATAGTGCTATATATATGCTCAGCATACCAGGAAAAGTCTTCACAAAGATTATACAAAAAAGAATCAGTAGTTATATAGAAAAGATAATGGGAGAAGAACAAGCAGGATTCAGACCTGGAAGAAGTACCATAGACCAACTCTTTACCTTAAGACAACTGATAGAAAAATTAAAACTGTATACATCAATTTCATCGACTTCAGTATGGCACGCAAGGCTTATGGCAGGCTATGAGAAACATTGGTATAGAAGAGAAACTAATAAATCTAATACAAGCAATATACAAGAAAATGGAAAGTGCAGTAAAAGTTGATAAAGACCTATCAGAATGGTTTAAAACAGAAGTCAGGGATGCGTGCTATCTCCATCTCTCTTTATAATAATTCTAGAAGTAATCTTTAAAATAGCAACTGAGAATTAAACATTGGAGTGAATTGTAGTGGAGAAAATATATCAAACCTTAAATTTGCAGACGATGTAAGCTTACTAGCGGAGAGTGCTAGAGGTTTAGAAAGGCTTACAGACCAAGTAAATCAAACAAGCAGAAGATTTGGACTCCTTAATCCAGCAAAAACTAAAGTCATGGCAGTCAACAAAAAAGAGAGAAAATGATACACATATCAGTAGAAGGAAATAACATCGAAAAAGTTAAGAATTTCACATATGTGGGAGGAGAAATATCAAGCGATGGAAGACACGAACAAGATATTAAAAAGAGAGCAGCAAAAGGATTACAGACAATGGGAAGACTTAGACATATTTGGAATGCTAAAGAAATAAAGATCAACACAAAAATTCAAATATACAACACTATCATTGTTCCACAAATGCTTTATGGATCAGAAACGTGGATATTAAAAAGAGCAGATGAAAACAGACTATTGGTGGCAGAAATGAGTTGTTTGAGAAAGATATTGGGAGTAAGTAAATTACAAAAATAAGAAATGAAGACATCAGGAAAAGACTGGGAATGAAAGAGACAATAATAGATAAAATCAGAAGAAGAAGACTTAGATGGTATGGACATGTAAATAGAATGAACAGTAACAGACTCCCATATAAAGCTACAAAGAAGGAAAAAGAAGAAGAGGAAGACCCAGGAAAAAGTGGATGGATAACATCAAAGAAGACTTTGAAAGATATCAAATGACAATAATAGATGGAATGAGATTAGCAACGGAAAAGATAAATGGAAAAGTTTTGTGTCTAGCTATTGCAGCTAATGAGCTGGCAGAAAGCAACTATGATGATGATGATGATATAATTCACAGATCTCAAGCAATTATTGACTGTATTGTATATATTTTTCAATTGTAATATCCGACACCTAATCAATATTTTGTATAAGGAACGGCACTGTGAGTGAACTTTCATGTGATTGCTTTGAATTACAAATAATGTTTCTGGTTGCAGTATTCATTATTGTTGAGCTGATTGCTGTGAAATGATTACCAGGTTTCATGCTTGCCAATGCTTCTTTGAACTTTTTGTGAATATTAATGGTTTTCCAGAACTAAATCCACTGCAATCATTAATGAACTTACTTCTTTTCTGTGACATCTATGTCATAGCTGCCATTATCTGCAAATATATTTATGGGATCAGGACAGGTTTGAATTGTTTTGTATTAAAATTTGTATCCGTGTCTTGATTCAGCAACGGACCTCCTCAGTCATTGCAATTACATATGTGGAATCTGTTGTGTGTTCATCATGATTGCTTTTGGCCTCAACGACACATTTGTATTTGTGTGGTTCAGCATCACTGCAGGCTTATGAGGTTTATGTGTGAATTATGTTGTCTGATGCAATTTAATTAAAGCTTTGTCTGCTTTTTGCGGAATGATATCTTCATCGATAATTACATGTTTCTAGACTACCATAAGCTTTCTGGCATCAGACTGTGACATTTTTAGAAGACAAATTCTTTGTGTTTTAGAGGTTTTCATGTGCCTAACGGATTTCTTTATCTTACTGCTGAATCTTGTGTTTAGCAATAGAGAGCGCGATTCAAAAACAGGATGTGTACGTTTTCTTCATCAAAATGCTGGATTTGAGGATCTGTCATTACTGTGGTGTAGTAACTTTGCTAATTTTCTTGCAAAATTCTCTTATTTGTGAGTTTATTAATGAGGAACCCCTCATGTGAATTTGTTCAGTCAGTTTCAGTCATTGTGGTTTTGGAAATTGTAAAGATGCTTTCTGCGTGCATTAATGTGGCATATCCTGTAAAATGCTTGTACTGTTGTGTGAGTTTCCTTCTACCTAGTGCATTTGAAATGCTCTGTATCCATAGTTGGTGCTGCACTGTATTAAGTGTTGGCATTGCAACATGTTCTGTAAGCAAAGGGTCTTATTCAAAGAAGCAATCTCAGGCATATTTAGTATCTGTGAGCTGAAGTGAATCAATGCCGAAATGAACTTGCCTATGATGTTCTATGATTGTGCTACTGTTGTTATTGTGAGTGTACTGTGTAGCCATGCATGCTTATGTTCTTATATGCCCAAACTCCAATTATATGCTGATGTTGAGGTTTGGTTTTGGTCTTCATCACTCTTTAGAGCTTGATGTTTTAATCTATTATTGTAATTTATCTTTAGCGGCAGTTAGTCTGAAGTTCGCCATGCAAAATTTTTCTCAAATTGATAGAATTTCTCTTGTTCAGAGTTACTGATGCATTTAGTAACAGTTCATAAAATGCGACACTGTTTTGATAGTTCCTGACCATGACTGTTTTTGGTTGTTTTCATTGACCCATGTTGCCTGTGGATTAATTTTGTTATTTTTTTCTCGGCTGTCTATTTTTGGTTACTATTGATTTTGTTTCAGTTACTTTGATTTGGAACCATTTTCTCACCCATCATAAAGGGGAGTTTGTCAAATTGTCTACTATGAACTACTTCTATGAAGCTATTTGTACTGGGGCATTTTCAATTTTGACTTGAGCTTTGAATTTTCTATAATTATAATTAGTTTTACTACTTTTAAGATAATTTCTTTTGATATTTGGACTTGACATTGGGGATAATTTATTAATTATTATCTCTGTCAATATGCACTAATTGCAGAAGGAGTGCTTCTTAGTGATTTTTCAGAAAAGGCACTCTAAATATTCTTTTACATTACATTAATTGACCTGGCCTTGACACTGTTTTGCCTTAGGTCTACATTCCACAGTTCCCGGCACTCTGTTTTGTGCTCATTGATAGTATCTCATGTTTTATCTCAATATTACCTGTTCATCTTTTAGTTTGCTTTTGCTTTCTATGATCAGTACTTGACTCAGTTAGAGAGCTGATATTACTATATTATATCTTTGTAAAATATGCCTTGTTAAATTTTCAGTATTATTCATGTCCTGGTTTTAGCTACACTAGTCCATTTGGCTTGAGAGGCTTATTGTATGGTTACAGCCAGGCCTTCCTTATATTTCAGCAGTATATCCTTCACAAGGCCTTTTTGTCTTCAGGGTTTCAAATGTGCTTTCATGTTAAATACTCTATACAAAATTTGCTGTTGCATCATAAATGTCCTGGTCATTAGTAATGGCTGGCTGTAGCTGTGCTATCAAAAGTATTAGTTGTTGGGTTACAAAATCTATGTTCCCATGACCACACTGAGATTTTCTAATCTTTCAATGATCATTTTGTTAAGAATTTTCTGTCTAAAAGGTGTACACACACACAAACACACACATGTGACTGCATACATGTACATCATTTAGAGCTTGCTATTTTTGCATTTCTGGCTCATGTTCTGTAACTCTGCCTAGATTGTGTTTGGGACTGTTGGTCTTCTGTGTTTTCAGTTGTCATTCCATGTTTGTTATTTTAATTGAACAAGTCCCACCCTCCTTGACCGAAACTGCTTTAGCTGCCTGCAGCCCAGGTATTTTATTTTCCAGTTGTTTAGTTGTGTTTGAACCAGGAAACACTGTGAAAAACATGCATATCCACACAGTTCACATTTTGTGCCTTGAAGTTGATTTATGATGATGGCTGATCAAATTTTTCTTAACCTAAGGGGAGTCATGGCAGGTCGAATTGACGCTTTTAATTTTTTCACTCGGCGCTAAATATGCAAAATACATTTAGAGGTTATTCTTGTAACATCTGAGTGGTGATAATATAGAAAGGTTTGACAGAAATTTCTGGAACCCTTATTAAAGGAAATGCAATTTTGTTTGCATTTGGTGCCTTCTTGTTTGCAGAAATTGGCAAATAAGGCACAATACTGCACATTTGAAGTGTAATAATTAAAATTTCATATAACAATAGTATTTTAAGTGGATGTTACTAAATCATTAAAACACAGCTTGCATAATATAAATAGCTCAAAACTTCACATTACCAGTTTAAATCTCACTTTCAGGGATGTCTTGTGTACTAATGTATTTGTTATTTGAATACCTTTGCTTTGAAAGATTGCTTGACGGTTATGATTTGTAGGTTGAAATAACAGTGTGAATTCTGTTCCTGCTGAGTTAATATTCAATGTAAGAAATTATGCAATAATTGACTTCTTATTTATGATAAAATTATCAACATCTAATCAAGTCATGCACGAGAATTCAATGATCTAGTACTGCAGGAAGCGCTTTGAAGCTAAGAGTTTGGCTTTATTTTCATCTATGTTCATTCGGGAGTATGATTTTTTATGATCAATTAGTTTCACTTGTCTTGAATGTTGATTGCTCACAGTAATATGTTGCTTCATTAAAATTCATCGATTTTATTATCCTTTGTTTGATTGGGCTTATGTGTCATTGAAGGTTTGCTTTAGCATTAATATCTGGATGTGTTGTAATGTGTGTGTTGGTGTTGCAATTATTATTATTATTACTATTATTATTATTATTATTAGAGGTTAATATAGTCATATGATATAGGCACAAGATACAATTTGTTTTATGTATCCTGTTGTTATTTTTGTGACTATCGCATTGTTGTGTTCACGGTTGAATGCAAGTGAATATCATTCCAGATGTATTTGCCTATGCATCGCTGCCATGATTAACTTAAACTATGTTGTCGTCGTCGAATGTCTTCAGAGCGCCGGTGCACTTTTTCTGTGAGTGGTTGTGAGTTCTGTATCTTGAATATAAGTTAAAAATTTTACCTCATAATGTAAAAAGAAAGAAGAAAAAAAAATTAAACATGAAATGCCAAAAAAGAACAAAAATGTAAACACCAAAAAAACTTTAAAAAGAAAATACCAAAAAGAATTGATATTGAGCTGCCTGGATTTCAATACAGCAAATGGACTTGTGATTAGTGTTTAGTCATATGATAAATTGTCGTCTTTTGTAAAAAGAATTAATTTGCTTGCTCTAATAATGTGAAGTTTATTATTATTTAAGGGTAGTGCTTATGAAAGCTTTGTTAAGCTGATGTTTTATTGATGACCTGGCTGGTTGTAAGCATTGACAGGATGTTTGCAATTTTATCGGTTATTTCCAATTGGCTAACATACTGTACTTATATGGACATTTTGCAGTATTCCAGAGTTTGTATTATGTTAATGTATGTGGAACTTTATGCATATTAATGATTTCATCGTGACTCATAATCTGCAAAGCTTGATTTTATAAATGTTTAACTTAAATGGAATAAATGTTAACAGACATCGAAAAAGTTGCTTACGGCAGTACATCCTGTCATATGTCGTGTGTTGAGATAAGTGTCTGGTTGACATTGAAGGTTGTTTTGCTTTAGTTGAGCATTGATTTATCTTGTCTGACTTTACACAATACAGCTCTCGTTGGTTTTTGCTGATTTGAATGTTTTAGCGACAATCACCTGCAGCTGTTTTAGGTAAAATGGTGATTTTTTTGGTCTGATATTGTTAGTGTAATAGATACATGTTTTGCCTACTAGTGTAAGACATTAGCATTAAGGACATGACTCTAATTTGCTCCTGAGCTCAATAATGAAGTGGATATGTTGTCAATATGCTCTGGAATAATTTTTATTCATTCCTTTAATTTTGTTTTGGTGCAAATACTTATGCTTATGCTTTCAGTTCAGCATTTTGGTAACCAGCTATGCTTCATAACTATTCTATTAGTTCTTGGTAAGCAATTTAGGAGACATATTTCTTATTTGCCTGTGGCAACACGTTTGGGTGTTTGGATAAGTTGAGTTGAAATGCATAAGATTAACACACAGTCATTAGGATTTCGAAGTCTGGTATTTGAGTAGTCATATCATAGCAATGAAATTGTCTCAAATGAGTTATTGGATATCTGATTAATTTTCAATAAGCAAAATCATGAAATTAATAAAACTTGCCACATGGTTGTAAATGTGTCTTTGCAATATTATTATGGATGGTTGTACTCATGTGTGCTGGAATACATTTGCTAACCTTGATTTCTTGGCCAGGTCCCGTGACTTCTGATAATGATGCTTATTTCCAAGTTCTTCAATGCAAGAATTTGTGATGATGTGATGAGTATTTGTAACAGGTTTCACTTTGTGTTCTTTTTTTCAGTAGCACTTAATTCTATTCATTGTTCTTAGTTGTAACGAAGTGTTGTGACTGATTTAGGGGGAGCCCCCTTGTTGGTGAGATTATTTATCTGTATTTATGTCTGCTTCGAGAATTGTATTTAACTGCTATAACGTAATCCGCGAATAAGTTAATTATAGACTGTGGCCTTCAAGCTTAAAATGGAATCAGCATCATTTTCCAGTGACGTTTGTAGCCTGCAACTTTTGATGATTCCAGTCTTCAATTCTATTTTAGTTTCAAATGTTAGAAGTGTAATTTGCTTATCAGATGTTGTGCTTTGTTTGGGCATTGACAGAAGATGCGACAAATAATTTTTCAGATGCCTTTTGCATTCTAAAAGCAGTAGTTATATATAGTCTGTGGCAGTAGACTGTAGGTTAGTGACAGTAAAATGTTGAAAAGATGTCAAATACTCATTGTGTTATGCATTTGATAAAACAATTGCTTGCTATGCTCTGAGCAATTTAGAAAACTCATCATTGCATGGTGTGCTGCCCTTTGGAAAGCTGAGGCAGTTGTGTTTGTGTGTGTGGGGAGCTCCGTTTTTGTAATTGTAAGTGACCATTGTTTTCGTTGTGATATAAATTTTTGCGGCATATTTTTCTTGTTTATGTAATGCACTGTAGGTCAGATTTTGAGGGTGTATCATTGCTTCCATCCTTTACCAGCATGCGAACAAATTTTTCTTTCAGTGAATATATGGGGTGTTTGTTTTGTGCGTGAAATATTGGTTATGCAGGCTGAAGTTTTTGGTTATGTTAGTTATCAAAGGCATGATGAAGGTAAAAATTGTGTTTCTCTAAAGACTGCCTGCGCCTTGCAAGTTTAATTAATTTGTCTAGTAAATACGAGGTGCTGAGCATAAGTTAAGAGCATAAATTTTGTTTCATTTGGAAATTTGTGTCAGTTGATGCCAGTTGTTTCTTGCAAAATGCATCTTTGCAGAGATTTGTAATGCCAGAGCTAATCGAATTAATTCACTGTGGCAATTCAGAATTAAGAATGCATATGAATTTGTATCTATGAATTAATTGGAAGTTTCAAAGATCTGTAAAACTGCAAAGATGAGTTTAGTGACGAATGCATGTAGATTTATGTTATATGCATTTCTGTAGTTTTAACTATTTTGCGATGGAACTTGTTGATGGAAAGTGTGTTGTAGTGTTTGAATCTAGGGTTTTTCTTGTAGTCAGATACCGTATCGACGATGTAAGTTCTTTACTGACTGCTGCTTCTGAGTTGACGATCAGAGCTGCTTCCGCATATCATGTGTGAATTATTGTTAACCACTTCTGCCTTGTTTTGACTTATTTGACAGCTTCGTTTGACAGTTAATGCAATCGCTAAATTTTTAGTATCAGTGCACGTCTTGGAGTCTTGAGCTGGTGCATTGTGCATATCTTGGCTGTGACTGCAGTTGAGGTTGTCCTCTTGTTCACTGGTTTCTATGCTGTTGGCACTGATTTCAGTAATATTAGTTTGTGTAATTTGTTTTACTTTAATTATGCGAAACTCAAATAGGTTCACCGGATTTGAATGGTTGTCTGTTAAGAAATTTAAGTTCACCTATGTTTAGTCACCGGATGTAGTTTTTTAAACTAAATTACTGATTCATTGAATCATTGGAGCTATTTCTTGATTTTATTTGTGACCTGTAGAGCTTTGCCGGAAGCAAGTGTTTTGAGGTAATTATATTTTACTAAGTTTTCATGTATTAAACAATAATTACACTCATCAATCATTTAGAGTTGAAGTTGAGATCTTATTCCATCGGTAAATGATATTAGCTCACTTTTAGTCATCAAAATATTTAACCCTTTTGTCCCAGCAATCTGTATGGCCAATATGTTGTGAAGCTTAAATATTGGACTTATTGAACAAAGAGTTAATCTTCTATTGCTGAATTGGCCAACAAATTGAATATCCATTGAAGACAAAAACTAAATATCATTATAATATGGTGTATCAAAATTTATTTAAGTTATATAGCATCTGTTCAGTTGGATTACTCAGTTACGTTTTCCTATGTTTCTATACTGATCTTTTACAGTATGTTTAGGGTATGCTTCTACAAGTATTGCAATCACATATTTTATATGCAGTCCTGTGGTGGTTGATAATAATTCATTTGAGGATTTGTTTGATGTACACTTGTATATTTAATGGCCATTGTGTGAGTAGTTCAAGTTTTTTTCTGAAGTGATTAGGTTCTTTGTTTGTGAATCTTGGAGTGGGCAATTTGATTAAGGTATTTTAGGTGTTGCACAATTTTACTTTGGAACATATTTAAACATAAATTTTATTTGTGCTTTGTTCTGTACTGTTTGAAGTTTAGTCTGCTCTCGATCTTTTTTTACTTTGTTTAACTTAATTGCCCTGATTCAGGGCATTTCAGAGTTGTCCATAGGGTTAATAATATGTTAAATGATAAACTTGGGTTTTGGTGCAGCTTATGGTAATTTAAATTAGAAATAAATTGTATAATTTTTTTCACACGCGTGATGGTTTTGTGCTTATTCTGTTACTGAGCTTTGCGTTCAGATATATTCCTGATGCAATGAAAAAGTCCCAGGCAGTATGGAGACTTGTGCAAGCGCATGCTAATTTCAGTCGATCTCGATGTTGTACTCTTAGTTAGATTTCTTATGAAATGTGTTCTAAACTATTGAACTTCGATTCAAAGTTGTTTGCTCAATATGTCTTTGTAAAATGATTAATCAAAATCAATCTCATTTCCTTATCTCCTGCTTGGCAGTCTTTGGAAGCAAGTCACCATGCCAGGGTAGTCAAATGAGGTAATCAGTCATAGCCTCTGTGTCATCCTTGACTCCTTCCTATGCAAGGAATTTTCTAGATTTTCAGATGTATTGCACGTCTCATGAATTCATTTGTAATTCCACATATTATATTAGTGAGTGCACTTGCTTGTTTGTAGATTTGCTCATAAGAGCTTCATTGAAGAGCAGCTGGTGCTACGATTCCAATTAAAATCTCAAATCAACTGCAGAATGCAGAGCAATATTTACCTTTAGCTTGTCGTAAATAGGCAGCACTTTGAAATAATGCCTAGTGAAAACATCTGCTAGATTGCAGGTCAGTTGTACGAGTGAAATTTATCTGTGATAAAGTGGACGTGTTCCCCCATAAGACAAAAAATTATTTATCTGATTTGTTTAAGTGCTTCTGGTTCATTCCAACTGTTGAAGTGAGTTGCTGTTTGTCATCTTTCATCTTTTTTCAAGTTTCCTTTGAAATTTCCAGATCACTTTCAGCATGGAAAGTGTAATTTCAGGTGTTATGCTTTGACTTTCAGGATTGATTGTTACCATACTAATGAATGTAGTTTCCGGTATTTTCCAAAATTAACCGGTTTGAAGTTCAACTTTTTTGGGCAGTTAGTTGATCTTAATCTTCTGTTAGGGCCTGTCCTGGTGGTATTCAAATGGTGGTTGCTGTAGCACAATACTTTGCTGTAGCACTGGGTTGATAAAATGTGCAACTTTTATAGTGATTGCATTATATGTGTCAAAAATTTTAGTTTGAATAAATTAATTCCAATTGGATTAAAAAAATTATTTTAAAAAGTGCAATATAAGTGACCACATTTCAAAAACTGCATTATATTATTTTGGAAATTTTTCACTTTTTATAGGATATGTGCATTTTCCTGCTATATGTGGTTAAAAATATCAACAGTGCAACTTATTTGAGGCTAGCCTATAAAAACAATGATGTGACATTTCAGTAATTTGGTTAATCTGTTTACTGGTAGTGCATTTTCCAAGTTACCTTCATTTTTCTAATGTTTGTGTGACTTCTATGGTGCCATTTGTATTCTGGATACTGTGCTCAGTGATCTAAGTGATATATCATTGTGCTTACGAATATGTTAAGTCGCAAAAGACCAACATATTTATTTCAAGCCTCATGTTTGGCCACTTGTTGTTTTATATGCATTCTGTTTTGTTAAAAAAACTGGCTTATGAGAAGTTCATGTTGGTAAGGTATGCTGATATTTCTTGACCTGTCATCAAATGTTTCTGCTATCTCACCATGCATATACACTATACAGTCTCCTTTTGAAAGAGGAAAATGTTAAAAACATTTCAAGTTGTTGTTTCATGCCAGAGGAGAAGCTGTTGCTGCTACTATTGGTGCTTTCAATGTATGTATTCTGCATATATTACATAATTGTATATTATATATATGTGTGTGTGTGTTGCATTAGTAATATAAAATACATTTTATGTAGAATTGAGTATGTGTGCATGTTAAGACAACATTCACCATGATTTGTTAATATATTTGTTTGTGTAAAAGGATGTTTGCTTGATTCAAAACATTTGATTCTTAATACATTGGGTGTTTGAGCTGAACTGTCATACCGGTAGCTGACATTGCTGTTTTACATGTGGTTTAAATTCAAGCTTGCAGTTTTATAAGTTATCAATCTCATGAGTATTCTTTAAAAGCATCTTGTACTTGTGTATTGACCTCTGAAGATAATGCAGTTTCTTCTGGCATTGTTAGTTAATTTTCATATCAAAACTAAATTTTATTGTGTAATAAGCTAATTTTGACTTGATATTGCATGCTGCTTCTAGCACAGGAATTAAATAAACTGAACTACTGCCAAATTTATGCTATCGCTTGGGAATGTACTTCGATTCGGTGTCCTCTGGTGCAGATGACTTATGATTATTATGCGTTCCAAAATGATTTTCGATGCCAGGCTATATCATGCATTTTACCATCGTTCCAATACTTGTAAATGTTTTGTTTGTCAAACTTTTGAAGTTGATATGCCTGTAGTTTCTGCCATGTGAGTCTACTGTCCAAAACATGGAACAAGAGTGAATAACAATGTACCCAGTATAAATGCATTGTAATTCTGTAGTATGTATTTCACAGAGCTGAATTGTAAATTCCATCCATGTCATTTTGTTATAAGCAAAATGAAGAACCAGTTTTTCTGCAAAGTGCTTTGAACAATGACACACAATAGCAACTATTGATATTAACTTCATCTTCATTTACTGGCAGCTGATGAAGATGACAGTGCTGTGAAGTTTTAGTTCAGGGCTGCTCCAATTAATATTTTTATTACAGAATGAAGCAGGCTTATATATCTCATTTGAGAATTTTCAGTTATTAAATGAATGATATGAAACTGTGAAACTTCACTATTCTTGTAGACAGATTCAGATTGAGAGTCTACTGTGCTTGTATTTGATGACTTGTTTAGTAACATTAACTAGTCTTCACTGTTGATAATTTGCGATCAAGGTGTCACATTAGTAAATAATTTAGATTGAAACTCGAGTTGTTTTTTTTTAAATTAACTGCATAGTCAGTCATTTCATCTGTCTGCTTAATTGCGTTTACCAGTAATTTGTAGTAAATGAGCAAGATATTATGGAGCATTAAAATGCCACCAAAAAGCTTACCTGTGTGACCAACAGTCATGAGGATAATGTGGGATAGGACCTGAGTGATGCAATGAGCAGAGTGATCGAGTGCAGCAAGGAATGAGGTGAAGTTTGTGAAAATTGAGGATGGATGTTAAAGTGATCTTATTTCAAAAGATCAAAGATCAGTGATCTAAGATCACAATTTGATCTTTGATCTGAAGATTTTTGCTGATCTTTGACTCTGACTTTAAATCACTTTTTCGTTGATTTTGATTTTATTATCAACAGAAGATCAAAGATCAAATTATATATTCTCCTATAACTAAGTCAATCAATCAAGTTACTAATTGTATTGAGTAAGATTCGACAGATTTAAAGACAAATGATGAGGATTATGGTCTGGCCCTGACATTAAATACACTGCCACTGGGACTCAGGGGAAGGCTTTTGAATTATCTGTTAGAAAATCATTCAAGATAGATTTTCACTACCTGAATAACCCAAAAATGTTTGCTGACTTGTTGGCATTGTTAAATGTAAGGCATCATTTGTGAAATATAACAGTGACATTGCCATATTCTCTGGGAAAGACTTTTTAGTATTGGAGGTTTGATAGCTAACTCATGCTTTAAAATGAACTAGACTTAAAATAGACTTTCAACTGACAGTTTTCTAAAGTCTCATGAACTGTTTTCAGTTGTGTTAGTGACTGGAATTACAAAAGTTTACATGCATGGATTTGAATTTTTGTATTGTTAAATCTCGTGACACATCATGCATGATATAAAACAGTAAATATATTTTTAGTATGATCTTTGATCTTAGAAATCACTTTTAAAGGTGATCTTGATCTTTGACAGATCATTTATTTACTAGTGTTTCAGATCTTGATCTTAGAAATTTCTCAAATCTAGTGATCTTGATCTTTGATCAAGATCATTTTAAAGTGATCTTTCCTAACACTGAAGAAGATGGGATATTAAGGCAAAGCAGTATTTCTGACACAGGCCAGAAGAGATATAGGCCAAATTGTCTCTGGGTGAAGATTGTGCTTTGAGTTTACAATGAGTTGATTTGTTTCCAACAGAGCTGCATGCTTGATCAAAGTGATTAAAAACCTATTCATTAAAAGACAAAGAAACATCAAAGACAAGATGGGAAGGTTTGAACAGATTTAAATACAGGAGGTCTGGTCTATATAAAATACTACAGTCAAGATGACAAAGAGGAACAACCTGAAGCATTTGAATTATCTGTTAGATCATTCAAAACATTTTCCTTCAAAAATGTTTGCTGACTCATTCATTGTTAAATGTACACAGAACTTAACAGTGACATTGGTAAGACTCTGGGACTTACAGAACTATAGCGTTAATCAGTCACGCCAGCAAAATACTTCTTATTAAATAGAACTTCAGTATTTTAAAATCTATAGACTTAAAATAAATTTTCAATCTAAGACTTAATGGAAAAAGCCAATTCATAGACTATTTTTCAGTCTGGAAAATAGTCTGTTATGCCATCCACAGTTGACTAATTCAAAAATTGTTAAGGAACAACAAGCTGTAAGAGTGGACAAAGAAACAACAGGTTGGTTTATGATTGGAAAAGGCCTCTGACCTTATCTTATGTCATTTAATTGCTATTCAGGATGTTCAGCAGATGAACTTTACAGAAATTAACATCAGTGGAAGTGATTAACAACCTGAGATATGCTGAAATAGTTTTGATAGCAACGTTCATTGCAGGAACTTTAGATAAAGTGGATTTTGTATCGAGAGAACTTGGTCTTGAAATTAGCATTAAAAACAAAGGTAATGGTAGCTACAGACAAAAGGATCAAAATCAATATCATGTGTCGTAAGTGGGCAACCTATCGAACAAGTGGAAACCTTCCGTTATCTTGGTTCATTAATTACAGAGGATAATGACTGCAGCTCTGAAATAAGATCAAGGCTTGGCATGGGGCGTTCAGCCATAAAGACACTCACTACTGTTTGGAAGGATCGGTTCAGTCTGCACATAAAAACGCCTGATGGAAGCTTGGTCTGGAAATATGGTGAATGAAAAGGCAGATCAGAAAAGAATCAGGCAATGATGTCCATCAGCTGGAAAGAACATAGAACAAATTGAATCAGAACTTGGGATACCATTTATCAAATTTACTGAAATAGTTTCAGTTTATGTACAACGATACTGCTTAATGGCAAGAGGAAGAGAGGACGGCCTCGTAGACGATGGACGGATGAATTTGGAATGGACAAAACAACCAATTGCATCAGAACTGCAAAAGACAGAGTCACGTGGAGAACCTTGTCATCACGACCCTCAGCAATGAGGATGGACGATACCATACCATACCATACGATGTATCGGTTCTACTCCTATAGCGCCAGTGTACCTCCAGAAGAGGAAAGTGGGGATCCGGAAGAATCCGTGATCCTCGGAATCGAAGCAAACACGGACTTTTTGAGAGGAGGCGCAGTTGATTCCAGAGTCTCCCACTATATTAAGCGTTGAAATGCCGACTGGAGGGCGTCGACCACTGCAGCCTCGGCTGCCTCCGGCTGCCGTCGAAGTGACGGCTGTGCTTCGAACTGCGTCCGGCCCCGACGCGCGATTTACGTCCGAGGTCCAAAGGGCGCTCCGTTCGCCGTAGACGATGCCCCGCCGTTCATCGGTAGTCCCACCGCTGCTCCATTGAACGCAACAGAGCCAGGTAGGACCATTCGAGAGCAATCGAGGCCCACTGCAGCTGCCGTTCACCGATCGGCCAAGAGCATCAGGCTCTGGACTCCGGGAGTTTGTTGTTTACTGAAGATACGTTCGGCTTTGATCGTAAGTAGTTGCAGTCTTAACTTTGGATGTATGGATGCTTAATAGAGCAACGCTTAAATAACCGCTAGCGACTTTCTCATTCTTGCATTGTACGTGATAATTTAACAAGTTCATTAAGAAGATTTGATGTTTCGTTGTTAAATGTACCTCATCGTCGTTATCATCATCCTGCCACTCCACCGCACCCATCGGCGCTGGTCGATGACTAGGGTTGCCAGGTCTCAGTCCCCAAAGTACCGGACACCAGTCCCCAAAATACCGGACACCACGTCACACCAGTCCTCAAAATACCGGACACCAGTGTAGCTGTATAGGTGGCAAGAAATAACAATAGGACCATTGACATCATGACATGTAACAAGGTGCGATTTGTGACCTGGAGCAATGGGGGGATATGTCGAGCTTGGGGGGATGTAGTTGTTGGTAAATGTAGCAGTGGGGGATGTAGTGGTGGGGGGATGTAGCAGTAGGGGAGATGCAGTTGGACAGTGGAGGGAAGATTCCCCCCTTCTCCCTACAAATCGCGCCCTGCATGTAACATACATTGTAAATAAAACAATCTTGGAATCTTGTTATATCTTATATCCATAGCATGGACGATTGGGGTGTTTCTGTCCATAAATTCGGCAAAATTACAAAAGCATTAATACAGGATCGTAAATTTTTGAAACTTAAATTTTTTATGTTTGATGATTAAGAAATTGTTACTTGACTTTGTATTTATTATCGGACGCGGCTGCTGTTATTAATTTCTTGTTTTTTAAAACTGCTTCCTTAAATTCTGTGCAAGTATAAGGTATATTAAAGAACACACAGAGTTCACTTCTCACAGATTCAACACACATCCGATTAAATTCACCCGTCCAAACATTTCCCATAACGTAGGCACAGGAATTTGAAATTTATGGTAAATTTGTAAAATCCACTAGTCTAATCCACAGAATGTTGGCAAAAATTTGAATAGTTCTAGAATCTAGTCTGCGTCACTGACTTGCTGCTTCCGCAAACCACTGTAAGTAAGTAAGTAAATAGCTATATCCGAAGTTTAATGGTCAACCGGGCAAAGTCAAATCCAGAAATCAGATTGTACTAGACTGAGAGTGACTTATTTGCTGTAGTTTTGTAGTTTGCAAGAAAATACCGGACACATGCATGTCTGGTATTGCCTCCGTTTTTTCACCGGATAAATTGCCTAAATACCGGACAGTCCGGTCAAATACCGGACACCTGGCAACCCTATTGATGACATGGGTTAACTGACTCAAGGCCTTAACTGACTTAACTCAGTTTTGTGCGGCTCAATGTGCTTCTGGTACCATCATAAAGTTTTATCCAGGTCGTTCTTGGTCATCCTCTGTGCTGATAAAACTGATCGGGCTGAGTCTGTTTCAGTGATGGTTCCTATTAGTTTTGTTCTTAGTTCCCACACTGCAGTACTAAAAATATGGGAAACGTCCTTGTCAAATTACTACTTCATAGAAATTGATGAAAGGTGTGTACATTGGAAGTCCACACAAATAAGAGGAGCTTGTCCATGTTTCCAATTATGATGCCCATTGCTCCTATATATTACACAAGCCTTACAGACTTATAGCAAGACTACTGGAAATGCCCATTCAACTGATTGTAAATCATTTGCTTAACCTTAACATTGGCTGATGTATTTATGTGCAGCCAACTGTGTTTTAATATTGTAGCAAGTAGGCTACTTCAAATACAATACATAGGCAATATTTTATTTAATTTTTTAAAACTTTATGCTAAGTACCATAACTTTGTGTGATAATTCAACTTTTGGATATTGGTTTAGGTGGAAGTGGGAAGGAAGAACTTATATCCTTAGGGGCAACAGCCTTTGTTACAAATTCTAGTTATATGCTTGTTTTAATTATAAAAATGTCTTAATTGGATCAATAATTAAGTATCAGAAATGCTATCAACATTTTTGCATTTCACTTCTGCCAACCAATAGGGTGAACAGTCAGAGCCACAAGTCTTTAATGTCCTCAGATTAATAAATACTTTAGCTCAGAGATGACAGTGGTTTGAATGGGTCACCAATACTCCATGGGTCATTTGAGTCATGGTCAATCGGTCTTGACCCATGATTCATCACATTTTGAAGACTGCGATTGCAGTTATACAACACGTAAAATTTTAGGTTCTCGTGTTCATTGGCGAATAATTTTTTAATGTAATCTTTGCTTCTTCTATAAGGTAATGACATTACTCTTGATTACTTGTTGGTTTTGCCGAGCTTTTATTAGATGGTTCTGTGGTATTTTATTATAGGGTAGTTATGCGATTTTATGATCTATTGATACTCAATATTAGTTTTTACATGACTTGGCGTCTTTGAAAATATATTATTATTATTATTGATGTTTAATTGCCAATGACCCATGGGTCATTTTGAGTGACCCATAACCATAGTTGCTTTAGCTAAGTCACTGTAATGACATACCAACTGGTTAATTAGATATATATATTAATATATATATATATATATATATATATATATATATATATATATATATATATATATAATTATTTATTTTATCCTGCCTTTTGAAGTGAAATTCTGAAAATGCTGCAACAGCCAAATTCTAGAACCGACAGACCTCAGTTGATGAAATTATTATTTTTTCTAAATGACTCGCTTTCTTTTTAGCTACTGAAAAACTTTGTGCTCTTCATGTTGAAAGTGCTCCCAGTTTATCAGTGGCTACTTCTTGCATCCTTAAACTATAGGTTAGCACTGGCAATGTAGTACACACTAAAGGCATTAGCATCTACATTCATATGCATGTTTGCACAGCATGTTGCCTGTTAAGCATTCCAGTCTATTTGTTTGCCCAGATATTTCGTGCAAAAACTTATCTAATTAATATGTTAACATTTTTAATAGAGGCTTTTGATGACAGAATAGTTACCTGGAGAAAGTTAACTGGGATTAGGAATACAAACCTGCATGAAGATTTCTTTATGGAGTTTTATATTTAAAAATTCATAAATAAAGAATTTTTTGGCATACATTTATAGCACTTACCAGTAGTCTGGACAGTCAAGTTTCATTTGATTGTTAAGATTATTGTACTTTTCTCTTATGCACTTTTTATGTTTTGTTTCACACTCAACCGCAGGGATTACGTGCATGTATAGCTTACTGGTGGTCTTTTTCTATGGTCCAATTGCCAGTATGTTCTCATTTTGACTTGCTGGCCGCAGCACTTTGTACTTTCAATTCAAGAGCAATTATGGCAGTTATCAGCCCGAGTGCAAGGAAATGAAATAGGCTTGCACACACACACACACACACACACACACACACACACACAGATAGTAAACTTCCACCCTAAGGATGTTTGCCTGATATTTATGGACAGCATATTTTCAGTAGCTGTACTGGGTCACTAGATTCATTCTAATTTCCTGTTCTCTCTATTTGGTGTTTTAGGGATCACCTTAACTATTTCCACATAATGGTGAAAATAGATGATAATAATAGGTGGTGAATGTTAAATTGGTATTTACAATCTCATGCCTTTTCCTTTATTCTGAGTTCATTGTACTGCTGTGAATTCATGCTGTTTATCATAGCTGTGTACATATAAACTTGAGCTTTAACGTGATGTAGCAACTGAGAATTAATTTGAAAGGCTGTTTTAATTTTTGGGAAGTTTGATATCACCCTTGATTTTATTTTGCTAAGGTAATTCTTGTCTTGAGATGGACACTGAAGGCAACATTGGATCCATACCAGATGTTGAAGAACATCGTGGATGCTTTAGTCGATGTTTTCCCTTTGGCTTCTTTGGAGAATTAAAGGCCTTATTTAAGTTGGCATGGCCCACAGTGAGTATTTAGAAATTTGTCATTTTTAAAACAGTACTTATTTGTAGTTTTCAGTGTTTCAAATTGAAATTTCAGCATTTGATAATATTATGTCCAACTAAATAAAAATGAATTGAGGTTCTAGGGTGATATAACTCATAATTGTAATGTATACATTATTCAATTGCATAATTTTCTGTGAACTTCTATTTTTCAGGATTAAATTCGTGGCAGATGAAATTAGAGAACCATTTTTGTTGGCTTTATTTGTACACTTATTGATGAATGTGTGCTATTTTTGTGTCTCTTGAGACTGTGGGATTGCAATATTGGTCTGTTTTGATTATTGTGACTAGTCACTGTCAATCCTTTTCCACTATTTTATCCAACCCGTCAGCCTTATGTTCTGTGGACATCTGGGAAAAACTGAACTGGCCTCAGCTGCAATGGCAATATCAGTAAGTTGTCTGTGTCGTTCATTCCTTTGAAAATTCTCGTTATGCCCCATGTAATTCCCCAAGTTGAAGTCATTTCACTATATAGCTTGGCATTGTTTCATTGTTTTGTTGTTCCATCTTCTTTAAACATTTATTTTCTTGTTGTAGCACTACTGTAGCCATGCTGCTTTTTGGTTTTAGATGATCTATATTACCTGTGTTAGCGTAGGACGTGGACTTGCATTTGGTGGAGATACTTTCTTTTCACAGGTAGGCCAACTGATGCGTGTAGTCATTAGGCTTTGACTGCATTGAGAAATTACATTTTGCATGTTTGATTTTGACAGTTGCCTCTTGACTCTTGACTAAGACATCTGCATCTGTTATGCTTAAGTTTTGTATAATTAACTTAAGACAAACTATTTATTACCAAATATTTCAAGTTATATTTTAATATAATTTTTTTTTAAATTTTATTTGTAGGCCTATAGCTGGACTTTGTAATGTGCTCTTGCTCCTGACATTTGGTAATATGGCACACAACAAATTGTCAGTTTAATAATAATAATAACATCAATAATAATAATAACAACAATAATAATACTACTAATAATAATAATTGCTTGACATTATGTACCAGTGTCAATATAATTAAGTAAGTTAACTTCTGAGCAGTTTTCATAAGAGATGGGCACAGTGTGCTTTGGAGAGTTGAATTTTATGGTAATTTGCTCTAGACCAGTGCCAGCAGATTCCATATGATGGGTGCAGCTGCATAGAAGCTCAAATGTTGAGAATTTATCAGAGCTACTGTTGCTTTATATTCAGTAACTGTAGTGAATATTGTTTCTGTTTTTCATATATTTTGTACAGACATATGGAAGTACTAATAAGAAGAAAATGGGAGTCTACCTGCAAAAGGGTTCGATTTACCTATTGAATTTTAAATTGTCTCCAACAATGACTTTAAATATGCTAAAAATTGTAAAATTTTTGCTGACAATATGAATGTATGTTCAGATATATGCAGATGCGCGCGTTCAGGGTGATTGGTCCATCACCCTGGAATCAGCTTCCGTCTCCTCTCAGAGATGGAATTTTCAACCGTGACATTTTTCTCGCCCAACTTAAAACATATATGTTTGGCCTGGCAACCGAGGCGCATTTGTAATAACTGCGCCTATTAAATGAACTTTATGTATGTATGTATGTATCTATAAATCAAGGACATAGAATGTTTGACAGTTAATTGTGTTTTGCTTTCAATCATAACACTATGCTGCACACTTTTCGATGCTTGAAGACTAGCTGTTTTTTTATGTTTCCATGTAAGCTGATTCCAAAAATGGCAATAGTTTTTGTATATCACAGTTTTTCACAAAATAGCAAATTATGACCAAAAATGGCCTATTTACAGCTGTGTATTATTTTTAGCAGCATAGTGTAGTCCTGATTGCCAGCTAGCCAGCCTGCAGTCTGTCCTTAATGATTCTGCTTGGCTAATCTTCGGCGTCAGATGGCACAACCGCGTGACACCACTGCTTAGGGACAGGCTCCATTGGCCCTGGATTCCAGAGTGCGTCGTCTTCAAACGATGCTGGCTGACCTTCCAAGTCCTACATGATCCAACCTGTCCAGAGTACCTATCAGCCCTGGTGCGCCAGCCAATGATGAATGATCGATGTCTTAAGCTGAGATCCAGCACGCGGCTCCTACTACATGTCCCCCCTCCGTCGAAGACCGCGAAATTCAGGGAGAGATCCATGACACGAGGCAACCCTCTGTTATGGAACGTGCTCCCGGACTCGGTGACTGCGGTCACCTCCTTCGAGTTGTTCACCATCAAACTTAAGGCACACCTTTTTAAAAGATCATACGATTGCTCTATGTAAAGCGCTCTTGACTTTGGCCTCAGCTATGTTACCGCGCTTTATAAATTGTCGTGTAGAATAGAATAGAATAGAATCCTTTTTTCTGGCCTGTACCACTGTGATTGATAGATCATTCCTGTGAAATAGTAAATTTTGTCCTCTTTGAAAGTCCTCCATGAGGCAAATTAATTTTAGATGTTATGAATTTGTTATTTGTTATGGAAATTGATATTCTTTTGCTAATGACAATTTTTTATTTCATTTATTCTGTATGTTGCTGTGATGTTTAGGCATCATATTTGGAGTGCTTTGTGCAATGGCAATTTGTGCTTTTCTCATTAATACCGAAACGATTCTTCTGCTTCTGCGACAGGATCCGGATGTGGCAAGGTCCTCTTTTCATAATGTTCATTTTCCAATGCTCTGAAGATTACTTCATTAGTAGCAGAGTATGATTTAAGAGATCAGTCGTAATGCTTGATATTAGATTAAGTGAATTGAGTAGCTTCAATTTTGTAACTGCTACCTAGCACTTTCGATACAAAGATAATCCATCCAGTATATGATTTAAATGACAAAACTTGGGCTTTTGATTTAATCATGAATTTTTTCTAAAATGATATTTTATATCTTGAGCAGCATTGGAGAAATACAGTGAAACTTCAATTTGATGTACTTTTCAGGAGCCACAAAATTGAATAATACATGCAGTTAATCAGTAGCATAACGCCAGGCCCATGTCTCAATCTAGTTTGGGGGCCCTGGCTATGGGTCATGTGAGTCATATTACTGCTATGGCACTGCTTCAGACCATTCTGCCACATTTCTTACACAGCCATATGAATAATGCATTGGTTCTCATGGTTTTGTTGCCTAAATGTAAAAGGCAGGAATATTATTATCTAGGTGATCCGACTATGTTAGACACTAGAGTAGGGTACATAATTGATGGGGAAGAAATAGTATTTTCAAGACCATCAGGCCATTCTGCCATGCCATATTTTGCACAGCTACATGCTGATAAGGTCTCCGCTAGAAAATTAAGCCCAAATGGAGTGGGGCCCAATTGGAATGGAGGCTGGTTCTGAGCCATGTGAGTCATGTGGAGGCTAGCTCTGAGCCTTGTGGCTGTTACACCACTGCAGTTATATTAAATCCAACATCTGTTGCATGCATGGGAAGTCCTTTGTCACCATTGGCAGTTGGATATTATAATATATGATAAATATGATTGAGATATGGTCATGTATGTTTTGTTGCAGTTTTACTGAAATTGAGCTTTTAAATATTTAAATACTTATCAGGAATGCAAAAGAAATGGTTCATCTGTGTATGGCAGTGATCATATCCTTACTCTTTGTTCTGGCTTTTTATTCCTTATAATTATAATTTATATTTTTATTAGCATCATGTGTCTGAAATCGCATTTACTATTTGATAGTGTTACAGAGTTAGTAGAACTATTGGTGGGATGGATGCTATAATTTTGTTGTGTTTTTTTAGATTGGCACAAGAATACACCCAGCTGTTTGCACCTGGTGCTTTGGTAGGAAGTAATTTTTGTTTATGTGTATAGTTTAACTTTGGCATTATTTTTAATGTTGTCAGAAAAATTTGTTCTGGGTAGTGTTTTATTATGCATATGAGATCTATTGAAAAAAGCAGCACAAATTGTAAGTGTTTTTCTGCATATATTTAGGATGTCAAATTGCAGTGGTGTTGATGATGATGATGATGATGATGATGATGACGATGATGATGATGACAACGATGATGAATATAATGGTGTTAAATTATCCGTTATAGGCTTATTGTTGGATCTTTACCCTGATGCGGTATCTTCTGTGTCAAGTAAGAAACTATATAGTTTACTTGCTTACTTACTTGATTCAGGATATTGTTAGACATTTTTAAGGTCTTCTTAGATAATATATTTTAAAATCTAATTAAGTGATGTCTTGATGACTGTCAGTGTTCAGTGAAACTCTTGTCTGCAGTTATCTTGTCAACTGAATTACAAGTTGACTGTTTGTAGTGTAACTGCTTAGAAGATATCTTGAAATTGTACAGCTAATATAATTTGTAGCAATTAGTAAAAATGTACTTATGAAAGGATTTACGCAGTGATTTCTTTGCTATTTTGTACACTGATTTTGTACATTTTATTCTAATGCTAGAAATATATTGATTGTAAATTATCAATTATTTGTTCGATGTGACTGTATAGTAGAAAACGTAGTTATGTTGACTGTGTTTCAGAATAGTGTACTCCCGAATCTGTTCATCTGTGTTGTCAGCTGTGGCATAAATGCAATCCTCCACTATGGCTTAGTTTATCAGGCAAAGATGGGAATACAGTGAGTTTTGCTGTTTCTTTATCCTTATTGACTGAATTAGTTTGTACAAGACTTTGATAGTCTTTGTCTTTCCAAGCAATATTTAGATTAATATCAGACTGAATGTAACAGTTTCTTTTAGTGTTAAGTACTAATTTTTAAACGGTAAAATTGCTGTCGATGATGACTCAATCATTAACTGCAGTGTGGTTTCATTGAACCTGCTAGTAATGAACTAAATGTTTATTGCAAGCATTAGAGTTTCTTCAGTTCCATTTACTTTATTTATTCGATAGCAATTAAACAAGTATTCGAATCAAGCAGATTATCAATTCAATAAATAGAAAGAACAGCAGAGTACATTACACTATAATTACACAATGATGAGAGCGTCAATAATTTTGGTATACAATATTAAACGGAATAGAATCATTTTAATCAGGCATAGTTACTTATGGTGTTTATACTTATAGCATAGTATTTAGCTATCTGAATTTTATTGGGAATCTTCATAAATTAGTTATATGCATTTGATATGCAATAGTTGTCGTCTGGAATGTTTTTTCAGTGGCTCTGCGATTTCGTTAGCAATGACTTACTATATTGTTCTCTTTCTTCTTGTTGCTTACATTTGGGGAAGTCGAATTTATCGAGAGACATGGGATGGTCAGTATCTCAGTTCTAATTTTTTCAAGTCTTATTTTCATATGAACTTGAAAGACTGTATTGTGTGGTACAGTGCGATATGATTGTAACATTCTTCTCATAACTACAAACACTAAGTCTATTAATTATGTTCCATTACTTGAGATGAGCTTTTCTCTGTACTGCTTTTGCACCTGCTGCAGTCTAACTGTACTACTGATTGCTGTTCTGCCTTAAAATCTATTACTGAGCGTGTTAGATGATGAATGAAACACTGTGAGCTTTTAGTTGCAATTAGTTCAACTGCAATCAAGTTCATTTGCTCGTCTTTAAATTGTCTTTTGCCCAACAGGTAATACTGCAACACCTTCTACACCTCACTGACCTGCCTGCAGCAGGTAGAGCATGTGTGTCACCTTAACCTTAATATGCAGTGTGTGTGTGTGTGTGCGTGTGCATGTGTGTTATGAATTTGCAACCTTTTTATTGTTATGAAGCATTGGATTGTTGACTTCATCACAGGTATTTTCTCAAGAACAATGACGGGAATATCTGTGAGTTACTGAAAACAATTAACCCCTCTACCGGCCATGACTCATATGTACGTTCATTTTACATTATGCTACAAAAAATGGCCGGTAAAGGGGTTAATGTTGTAACATGAAGACTGCATTACTGAGAAAACATTAAATAAATAAATGTTAGAACCATGAACAATATAAGTTATCAATTTTGGATGGGACCTACTTGAAATGGATGCTATAACCAAGGACAAATGTTAAACCAAGGATAAATGTTAAACAGGTTTTACTGTACAGGGTGTATCTATTCATATAATAGAGTTGATGCCTTATACTGTATTTATGAATAATATATAATTCATTTAGAATTATAGCAAATTAATTGATAGCAGATCTTCAGTATGCCGATGACATCACGTTACTTGCTCAAACTGAGGGCCAGCTACGAGAGCTCTTAGATCACCTAAACAATGCAGACACATTATAGCCTCCAAATCGACATTGACAGAACTAAAGCAATGGCTCATGAAAGACTGCAGTGCAACAGCACAGTCACCAATAGAACAGGTGGACATCTCCTGTTATCTGGATTAATTGGTCTCACAGAATGCAGACTGCAAGAAAGAAATCTAGGTGAGACTAGGAAAAGGACAACTGGTCAATTCAGCATCTAAATATAATATGGAAAAGTCATGAAGAGTTGTGGTCTTATACCATCAGCACCAAAATCCATCTACAGAAAGTACTGGCATGGTCAGTAGCCTTGTATGACCGTGAAACTTGGTCTATTAAGAAAATCAATAAGATAGAATTACTGTAATGCTTTTGAAATGAAAGAACTGTGAAAAATTTTAAGAGTTTCATGGATGGCTAAGAAAACAAATGCATGGATTTTAGACATGCAGAGTTAAAAGATGATGTGTTACAGCAATTAAAACTTTGGACACATCATTAACCCCTTTACCATGTATTTAACTGTAACTCAATGTAAAATGGATGGATATATTTGGGGTTCCTGGTAAAGGGGTTAAAGTAGAAGGTGATGGCCTGGGAAAGTAAATAATAAAAGAAACTTTGCCCGACTTTCATGCAAGAGGAAGACCACACACCTGGTTGGATAACATCACATTCTGAACAGGAAAAACTACAGAAAAGCCAAGTCATGTGGTGGAAGATAGACAAGAATGGAGAAAGAGCACTCATACTGTGGCCAACCTTCGAATTGAGGAATGCTAAAGACGAGGCAAGTTCATTATGGTTGTTTTACTTTGTTTAGGGTGGAGTTGGGAGTGTCTTGAAGAATGGGGTCAATTTTCTAAGGTTGCTCTTTCCAGCATCTTCATGACCTTCATTTTCTGGTTTTGTACAGAAGTTGGAACATTTCTGGCAGGTTAGATGTGACATATTTTCATATTAGACAGTTTTTTTGTAGCACCGTGGTAATGGCTAGAGTCAAGATCAAGGTTGCTTTAACAGGCAGATTGTAGCTGCTGCAAAAACTGGAAAAAACTATACCTAAATAATGGCTTGATCTAGATTATAATTATTAGTCATCACAAACTTTGGAGTAATATGAGCAAATTAACTAATTATTGTACATCCAATATATACCATAGCTAAATTGATAACGCCAAACTTGAATAAAGGTTATACGAACGTGTTTCAATGAAATAGAGTGAACTGATATTATTTTATAGGATTAGATGATCTTGTGTTTTGCAGGACTGCTTGGAGAAATTGATATAAGTGTATTTTCCATCTGTTTCCAAGTTGAGGGTTTTGCTTGGATGGTAGGTTTCAAAATATCTACTTGTGGGTACTAAATGAAAATAATTGTGTAGCTAGCCACTGATAGTTTGCATTTTTATTTCCTCTGAAAAATACTTGAATATAAACTTTGGTTTAAATAGACGACAGCCTTTTTGTTAATGAAAGGGTTTCAGGACAATATGGTAGGACATGAATCTGAGTTCCAAATGATTGAAATGAGTTTCACGGATTTCACTGACTACCTACTAGCCTCACTGCCCTTCGGATATTGACCATTGCCTGGCTGATCCCACACCTTTCCTATAGCTATTTTAAGAGAGGCTGAGCGCCTAAGAATAAGCAGCTACTGTTGTGCTGCTTTCCAAGGCGCTATAGAAATCCACGAGATTTTACTTACTTACTTACTTACCTATTTATTAATTAGTTATAATTTAGAACTTGTGGAAATGTTTTGCCACGGTTTGTGCTTTATTGTAAACATGTGGTTATTGGTAGCTAATGTATCTTCTGAATTTGCATTTCTTAAAATTGTCTGGACACCTGTTCATTGGCGTCTATCTCTGTCATCTTTAAGATTCCTCTTGGCGTTGGTGGTGCCTGCACTGCCCGCATTGGTCAGTATCTGGGCTCCATGCAGCCACTTGGTGCAATTACAGTATGTCGTGTTGCTATAGTAGTTCAAGGTCTGCTTTCATCAATTTTTGCATGATTTTCTGTGTCTTTGATCGACATTATTCAAATTTGTCTTGGAATAATTATAAGTGTGGCTATTATATTAGTTGCGATCAGCCTTGATTCTTACAATTCACTAGAGATTTTATGTCCCTTCACAGTTTGCAGATTGATCAGCCTCCTAGCCCTCCCGCTTCAGTTCCAACATTTGAAATGCTGTGTATATATTCTTGCCACTCCCGGTGTTCTCAACTGTTGCAGCAATTGCTTAAATTGTGTTTTTTCCCAATTTGCATGAAATCTTCATTTTTGAATGTTTCATTTATTTTAGCTCTGATTTCGGTGTTGATGGCTCTTCTCTGCTTCCTGCTGCGCTATTATGTGCCTATGGCATTCACAACAAGCAGGTGAATAAACACGATGAGGGACAAATACATTGGTTTATTGTGTGAGAGTATTTTACAATCTTTAAAAGTTTTCTAGAGGGTCACATACATGCCAGAATGACAAATAGAAATGATCAAAAATGAAAATGGAGATATTAATACACACACAATGTGTGTGTGTGTGTTTGTGTGGATGTTATTTCAATCATTGCAGTTTTTACAGTATTATGCAGTGCTGAATTATGCCTTCTATGTGTTTTGCAATCTTCTGTCTAGGTAACCTGCATATTTCTCTGTTACATTGCATGCATCAATGTACAAGGACAGCATGAATCTTCCTTGTGCACTTTGTTTTTATTTGGCATTTGCAGTATGCCTTTTGCTTTCTTATGCATAATTAATGAAAATGGTATTTTGGATTAAGTTTGTTGTGCTTTATGTAATACATCACACGGAATAGGCTAATGTATGATGTTTTGTGGGCAGGAATGTATGCTGGCTTGTAACTACTTTACCTGGTGTTTCAGTGACGTGATTGAGTACACAGCACGTGTGATGCCTTTGGTCTCCATATTTGTGTTGCTGGAAGGAATTGGAGTAGGTTCCTGTGTTATCTCAAATGTTGAAATTTGATTGAATCTTCCTATAATGGTTTACCATTATAGGAGATTGTTATTTAGAGCAGGATTACTAAGTAAATACTGTAATTTTCATTTTAGATGAAAATGAATTTTAGTAAAGTTCTCTTAATTATTGTTTGGAAGCCTCTTTATGTGTGTATGTCTGTATGGCATATATATATATATATATATATATATATATATATATATATATATATATATATATATATTTGCTTTTTTATATGTTTGGTTTGGGTTCTTGGAAAATTGCAGGCAGTAAAAAGTTATTGTGAATGACGGATTGTACTTGCATTAGTTAAAGATTGTTCCAGTGTGTGTGTGTGTGTGTGTGTGTGTGTGTGTGTGTGTGTGTGTGTGTTGTTTTATGACAGCACTGTCCAATTCTCATTCTGCAGCTACTATATTATTTTCAGGGTATTGGTGTGAGCGTTGTTCGTGGGACTGGCAGACAGACTCTTGGAGCAGTCATAATTTTTGTCAGCTTCTATATTTTTGCACTTCCTGTTGGTATTCCACTCATGTTTGCAACAAAACTTGGACTTTCAGGTCAACATTTACAGCGATTTACTCAACATCTAAAATTGTTATGCTTCCTTAGAGTGTGGTGATGTCAAAGTTATGATTCTTCTTATTGCTTGCAACCGTTTAACAGTCGTGTGTTTGTAATTTGCTACAATAAAATTTTTACTGATTTACTAAATGGTTATTGGATTTATTTCTTACCATATGATAGCAGGATCTACTTATATGTATACTTATATATATATATATATGTTTTTCTGCAGATGTAATTGTTTGTATAATTTGTTCTGCATTTGAAATTCTCGTATTTTTATGTACCAGTATTGTTATTAGCAGTTGTTTTAGTGGCAATCTTGATAACTTGATATTGAAACTTTAATCTTTTATTCATTTTCTGGCACATCATCTCAGCTCTCTGCAAGTTAATTACGGCAGTAGCTAGATAGGTACTTGCTGGATACCGTCTGACAATATTTTATAATTGTAGAAAATATTATACTGGTAAACCTTTATTATTAGTGAGCCCTTTATTATTAATGAACAATGATTTATTATGCAGTGCAGCATGTTTTAATAAAGATCAGTTTAAAAGATGTAATATTGTATTTGTAGGAATCTGGTGGGGCTTTATTCTTGGTCTTGCTCTCCAGAATCTTTGCCTTCTTGTTTTTATATTAAAAATGGACTGGAAAAAGGAAGCAGATGATGTAAGAATTTTTTTGTCTTTTATACCAAAGGCAGGTTATGGCATAATGTCTGACATTATTGATCATAATGATTGTGACTTGAAAATTTTTAATAACATCAGTTCATTTGTATTCCTTTGCTTTGAAGAATTATTATGTTTTCGACAAAATTGTTTTAAATTGGTTTCATTGGAAAATGTTTCTATCACCTTATTGCTGTTCAGACATGTATGTAGAAATACATGTATTTTTCTGTTCTTTATGCTCTGTAGGCACAAATTAGAGCTGGGCTTTCATCTTCAGCATTAAACAGACCCATCAGTACCAACAGTGCTTCCCAAGAGCCAGATGAACAGACAGGTTATGTTATTTTATCTGTTCATTTGTCTGTGTTTTTTGAAAAAATATGTTGTCGCCCTAAATCTTTTCATTAAAAATTCTCTCTCCAGCAAGTACAGTAATTGAGAATTATTAATGTTGTTGTATGCAGCAGTGAACCTCCGTTAAAAGTGCACGTAATTTTTTTCTAGGGAAAGTCGATTGTTTCAGGGATATTGCCATTGATCAAAGATCTTTGGTATCACATAATAGCATTCAATAGATTCCATAACCATTTATATTAGTGATTGACGGTGATTGTTTTTTCTGAAAAGTTTCAAATCATTTTAATGACATTATGACTCCACCGCTGATTAATTGTGATCACAGGACAAGGCCACATGATAGTAGTCCACTTCTCTTACATAAAGGATTATTCAAGTTTTCATGGGCGTCCGCAGAAATTTTTCCGAGGGGGGTGCAAAACAAGGTTTTGTGATGAAAGAAACAATTTTACTTTTTTCATGACACACAATTTTTCCAGGGGGTGCAATTGCACCTCCCTGAACCCTCCTCAGGATGCCCATGCAAGTTTTATGCCAGTATGATTGATTTAAATAACCAGATGTTCCCAATCTCACAGTTTGTGCTTTAGTTGTATTTTTCATTTGGCAAGTGCGCCAACAACATTGCTGATCAAGTTAGCAATCTGTGAAGCAATACAATCTTCCCAGTCTTTCCGCATTATTTCACCCCTCGTTTTCTTGCCAAACTCACCTCTCACCAATGAAAGGCCTAAAACAGATTTCATCCCATGTCATTTCCCTCTTTATGTCGGCCCTCCCCCCGATTTGTCGCCTTTGCCATGCCTGACTAGAAGGCAAGAGACAGATAAAAAAAGACACAGTCAAGAAGAGGAATAATGTTTGTCCTCGCCCACCCATGCAACCTTCCCCGCTCATTCACCAATGGAATATGAATAAATGGAGGAAATCTGTTCATACCATCACCCCATGCCAGTGTGGTTGAGTGTCAGCAGCTCTGCAGAAAGTCAATTTCCTGTGACTAATGGGGGGGGGGCTCACATCAGAGGGAAAGGGCAAGAGACAGAGGAGTTGAGGAAGGTAAAGAGAGGCATAGATGAATGGAGGGAGACAAAGAGAGGTACATTCTGTGCAATTGCTTAACAGCCATCGGCTCTAATGGGAGCTCACATCAGTGAGAATGGGCAGGTGAGGGGGAGGAAGAAAAAGAGACAAAGGGATTACTCGATTGACTTGCTATCGTTATGTTGCCACCATCGCCCTTCACCAAAATAGAACCCCTGATCGATATGGGCGGGATTAGACTGTATTTTAAAATGATGATTTGATATTTCTTATTCAGGTCTTCTTTCTTCCGAGTCATCCCAGCATCGTGGATATGAGGACGAACATCATTTCTCTTCTCGATTGCATCTTATTTGTCTCCGCCTTCTAGTCTTCGTTTGCGTTGGCCTTTTTCTCGCGGCAGGAGTGGCTGTACGATGTTTTGTGCATCTGCCAAAAACAAAAGATTGGTCTCTGCTCTGCTTACCCTTGGCTAATTCGACTGCATCTCCATTTCTGCCCGGTGATGTTGAAATACTTCTAGGAAACAAAACACTTCCGTTGTGCAATGAGACAATTACCGAGATGCCGCTTTCGTATGCGTCTCCATATTATCACGTATGGATGTAGTTTTGTGCAGTTGGAAGATACATGTGCAGCGATGGACAAAACAGACTATTGAACTGTTTTCCAGCTAATATCCGTGTGAATAGGATTATGCAACATGAATACAGGGATAGTTGTTGTATTTCTTTGTGACCGTTTGTTTCACACTGGCAATCGTAATTTCCATTTTTACAATATTGAATGTTTCCTTTGAACTGATGCTTTGAGCCATGGATGAATGCAATATTTATGCATTAGATATGCAAGGTTGTCCATGGTTAGTGTTGGAACACATGATTCACTATGATGTTATTTGATTGGACTACAAATTTCAATCAAATCCAAAAAAATTGTGGCGCATGCGAGTTACCGTATTTCCTGAGGCTGCAAGTTATTTATTAAGAGACATTATAAGATTAACTAGAAGTTGCCAATAGTTGGTATTTTGACTGCTGATTACTTGAATGGAAATGAGCTTTAATGATGTTTGATGACTGTTGAATGCTTACGTAGTTTGTGTCATTCTGTTTTTTTCTGATACCTTTGTGTAGCTACCTTTGTGTAGCTTCTAGTCCATTGGCTATTTACTGCAGGAGATTTTGTTGCCTTGCATTTTATGTCAGTTTTTAGACAGTGAACTGTGACTTTTTTCATAATTTTTAGCAGTGAACTTTTTATAAAGAATTGGTGATAAAGTGGTTGTATGATTATGTGAAAAGGGCATTCACTGATTTTATACTTTTTCACACGTTCAAGACAATTGATGTATTTCTAAACTGATTATGCAAATCTGATGGAACTGTGAAATTTCTTTACAAATATTATCAAAACAGAGCAATAATTAAATATTTTTTGGACTTGATAAAGTGAATTTGCTAATTGCATAACTCATGACAATTTTAAAGCATTAAAGTTCAGTATTGATATATGGAATCAGTATGCAAATTACTTTTGTATGACACCGAGATTAACATGTCAGCCATGTTTTATGTTTTTTTATAATAATCTTATTTTGTGTGAAGGCATGCTGTGATAGGCTTTGTCTTTTACAATGTAAACATTGCTTTTCACTAGGAACAACATGTGTTTTCTCTAGCTCTTTCACTTCTTTTATTATCCCTATTTTGGAATAATTCCACTGCCTAATAAAGGTTTTTAGAAACTGTTTTCTATGCTATAGCAGCTTTAGCTAGATCGGAATCATTGTAAATTTCATTATTTTATAATTTCTAGATTTTTGCTCATATTTTGCTGGTCATATTTATTGTTGCGTTGAGTGGGGTGCAGGGATGTTAATAAGGACCCAAGACCAAGAACTCAACCCTCAAGGCCCAGGACCAAGGACTTGACTGACTGTACTAATTAAATTTTAATTTAACTCAAAGATTTATAGGCTATATTCCTAGTACATAGTATAACAATGATTGAAACTCAAAAAGATAAGCAGAATTGCCATTAATGGCTTATCCACATAGTTTGTACGTAAAAAGGCATATTCTCAACCACCACCCGTTGGCACACTGTAGGCCTACGTACTACATACTGTATGCAAAATCTAAATCTGAATGGATGGACCCTAACGAATGCATGAACACAGGGCAGACCCACCTGAACCACTTTAATAGATCTTGTTATATCATAAGTTATAACACTGACACACAGGAAAAAGTGCACTAATTTTAGCAATAAAACAGTAGCTCATATTTTAGATGAACTCATTTTACCTCTAGCCTGGTTTCCACAAGGTGTCGCCACTTCACTTTGACCCAGAGGAAAATATGGGGGAATAGAGCTGAGAAGAGAGGCAATTGTCCACTTACTCCGAACGAAAGCGCACTACAGGGGAGTACAGGCACAATGTATCACAACTTCAATAATTCCACAGTCATAGTCTCATAGAGCCAAGTGTTAGGACCATGGAATCGACAATTCTAGGGCACTTTTCTGTTTGAAATTGTCTTTGACGTATTTAAGATCTTTCGTTATTTAACCAGTAAAAGTTTAATTTAAAGAGCGAATGGTCGTTAAATCGACTGAAATGTTAAATTAAACTGGTCGCACCGAAGTAGCTCCTTATTCCTAAATCTCAAATGAAGTAGAAATGTTAAATTTAATAAACTCAGGACTGTAATCAGCGAATCGGTTGATTGTAGAAATGTTCTCTGAAGCACAAACTAAACTACTGAATTATAAATTTATATCTAGATTACAAATTTATATCTAGAAGAAAATAGACGGATTAGAAAAGCTTTTACGCCAGAGGCGATAACTTTTCGTCGACCGGCGTGAGTGTGCTGTTTATGGTACTTGATTTGATCAATCGTCTTCACTATAGCTAGGCTATCGCTATCATCATTATCATCATCATCATCATCATCATCATCATGATCTCTGCCCTGACCTGGATATTTAGCGTGCGACGCTCCCGAATCGGGTTCATCATCATCATCACTGTCATCATATCATCTCGGCCCAGACCTGGGTATTTAGTATGCGACGTCCTCGAATCTGGCTGGAAAGGCTTGACCGTTCCCATGCAATCTAATTTGCTGGTAATTACTAATTAGAAATCCATCGTAATGTCGTTCCTTATTCAGGCCTGTCATCTTGGTGTTACAGATTCTTCACAAGAGGCGCTATACATATATTCTTATACATTACTTTATGTTACGCTTCTTGTCTGTTAATTCACCGCCAGTAGTTTATTCGCCGCCAATAGGGTTAGGTTTAGGGGTTGGGTAAGGTTTAGGGTTAGTGGTAGGGTTTGGGTTAAGTTGGCAGTGAGTTAACCGACAAGCCCTTACATTTACCTCTTGTTGGTGGTGAATTAACCGACAAGTACCTTTGTTACAATTCACCAACCCCAAAGCCTGTTGTCGGCACCTGCGGGTGACATTGATTGGTCAACTGATGTTGGGACCAAATATGAACACTCATATTGACCATCGTCGATGCTTTCATCTGTGCATGTGGTATATTTTGAAACTTTATTTGACATGTGAATTTTGTGAACAGTGATCATTTTTATTTTTGCAGATGATGGGCGACTTTTGTGATATTTTCACTGCGGCGATGAGTTCCTCATATCCACCTCTTTTTAAGAAATCTATCGCAACTAGGTACATAACGGCTGCCACTGAGAATCTATCGCTCGAAAGGTCTCAGCAAATGATGGAATGCACCATGCAATTGGTGTTGAGCAGTGAAGACAAATTGGTTGTTGAGTTGAGCTGGAATGTATTTGATGCATGGTCTACAAATTATGATCATTTTGAAAGCTTTTTTTCAATCAAAAAGATTTCAACTTTGCTGCAGAATGTCTTCCAAAATCCAGCAAACGTGGTTGCAGTGATCGCAAGAGTGCTTGAGCGCGTGCAGTCTACCAGTAATTGCTGTTATGAAGATTTGTGCAGCACCTGTGCAAGAAATATTGCAGGATTTGTTGAGCATAACCCAAGATACGATGCACTGTCGAAGTTGTGTGTTTTGATTCTTGCTTTTCCAGAGGTGTTGCCTAAAGATGAGCGACTATCGTACTTTTGCATGTCGCTCATTAAAAGCATAAGCCAGTTTAAGCCCCCAGGCAGGCCCATTGATGTCATTGATTACATTGCTACAGTTCCTAGCGTCTTCAGCCCATTGCTCGTGAACTCTTGGAAGATAGGCGGTTATGATTTGTGCCATTTGTGCCTTGAAACAGTATTTGAATTGATTTCTGCACCAATCAACGAGGATAGAACGGTTTCGTTGGCTCTTGGTGCTGTGATCAACATTTTTCCGGGTGCTTTAATGGAATCTTCAATGGAAGAGATCGCACACGATACCCTTGTTTCGGATAATACTCTTCTTAACACTCTGAGGCACATGATCAATTGGCTTGCTTGGCCCAATATAAAAATTATCAGTAGTTGGACAAATTATTTTCTAGACTGTCTTGATGTGGCTGAAAGGTATGACCTCCTGGACAGAATAGCCATAGAATCAGTACCAAAGGTAACTCAATGCCTCTTATAATGTGATAGAATTCCTATCCATTTGTATTTCCTTTCAGAATTATCATATTTTAAGTTAGTAATGTTGTACATGAACTTGAATTTATGTAGTAAATCAATTATTTATAAGGGTCACATCTCTGTTGACTTACATGTTGGCATTTCCAGTCTAACTCAACTTCTGCACCCTTGATCTGCTTTCTTATCCGTGATTGATTACCGGGTAATTGATTACCGGTACTTGGTCATATACGTTTTATATAGTTGTTAAAATTTGCCCCAATGTGGATTTGAACCCAAATTATAGGTTTATCTTCCTCTTAGTTTGACACAGGTTTTTACAAAATTACTTTGGACCCAGATTTAATCTTTGGCACACCTTATTGTGTATAGAGTTGGGAGTAGCAAATTTCATATTGACTCCTTTAACTTATTATCAATTGTCTTCATAGCTTGTGGATCGCCTTAAGTCTCGAAACATGCGAAAGAGCAACTTTGAAGTGCTTGAGTTTCTACTTAAAAGATATCAACACTCAGAAATTCCATTTCACGCGGTTTGTGTGGAAATTTGTAATACATTTCTCATATATATTTAGCACGATGCAGTTCTGTTTTGACAGGATTTATCTAAAGATATTCGTTGTGACTGATTACCTGTTTATGCAAAAGAAATTATGTTTTACAAAACAGAACAGAATTGTTTCTTCATGATCAAACTAAGCTAGTGCATGGCCTGTATCGTATGTTTTAAAGAGCCTTTTCAAAGAACGTGCTGTTATACAAATGCATCTATCTATTTGTTTAATGAGGTTATTGTTTTTAGTTCTAGGTTATATCAGTAAAAATAGTTTACATGTTAATATCTAATTGATGTGCATGTCAAAATGACAAATTTCATATCTGATGCAGCAATCGTATTGTGCCAAAACCAGAGTGGCTTTGCTTTTGACATCAGCTGGATAATGACTACTTTGAATAGACTGTAAAAATATCAAAGCAGAGTGAGGAGATGCTATTTTGACCACCCGATGGTCAAAGTTGATCTGCAAGACCCTAATAACATCTTCTGTGATCGATTTTTTTAGTGTCATGGTTAGAAGTGTAGTTGATTTGCTTTCTCTGTGTGGTTTTCAGATTTTAGAGAAAGTCAGTGCTATTTATTCTTCCGTCACGACAGAATCGACGGTGGAAAGCAAGGAATTTTTAAGTCAATTTTCAGAGCTTCTGAGGTTCCTTGTGCGACTACACAGGAGACCTTCAGATTCATACGAACCTGTTTTAAAGTTGATTGGAGTGAGTAGTTTTCTTGGTTAATGACTCTGTCTATAAAGAAACTTCAATGGAAGATTTTCAATTGAATATATTTTCTGTTCAGCATATAAAAACATTTGATCATTATTAGCGGATGATTTGATATTCCACAGAAATATCACAGACTAAGCATAGTACTGTAATATGTCTTGCTTTAATGCCATGCAATTCTGAAGCAACAGTTTCAATATTGATAAGTAGCATTTGTACATTTGAACTTATATGTATGCAAATTTTAGCATTTTTAACACCAGTTAATTAGTTGATGCATTGTTTGCAATCTTATTCATTGGCGCATCTCATTTCCACAGCAGAACAGCTAACTGGAAATCATTGCTTAAAATTCTTCATATCTTGGGACATCTTGGTCCCTCTCCCTAATTTTAAATGCAGTTGTTTTTAAAATATTAATGTCATTTGACACGAACAGACCATGGTAATTCATCACCAAAATGTCAAAACATAGTTTTTGTTTGTTATTTTAAAAATATTGTTAATCTAATTTTACATTGTCTTGCATAATAGTAATAACTGTGTAATAACTAGAAAACTATTGTTTATTTTTTAATTTCTATATATGACCTAATAAGTAGCAGGCGGTTGTATGGAGATCGTGAATGCCTTTAAATTCGTGTTTGCAATATGATGGAGGTTATTGACAGTTTGCTTCTCAACAATTTGTAGACAGAAGCCGTGTCAGACGACATCTTCGAGGCATTCAAGGCATTAGCATGGATGAAGAAAAGGATTGTTAAGAAGACATGCAGTGCTCTTATGGCTAAGAAGAGTTTCACAGAAAAAACTGGCCTTCAGAACGACCATAACACCTGCTTCTTAAATTCTGTCATTCAGGCTTTCTATATGTGTGACAGGTAAGTATCATCAGGTGTTCTTTGCCTTATTCAGGTAACTGGTGATGAATGCTTCAGGTGAATTGACTCTATGTGGATCTTCTATCTTCCTTGTTGATAGGACCGATTCTCCCTGGGCCAGAAGAGCTGCCTTCTGGCTCTTCTGCTCACAAAAGTGCATTCTTCCTGGCTTGGCTTGAACAAGTAATGATGCATTCTGCAATGAAAGAAGTCCTGCAGATCAGTCTGCTTCTATGTATACCGGTATACATGATTTTTGAATCTTTCACAACAATGGCATACCCGTCTTTTTGTTGAGCTATGCTGAACAAATTGGATCCATAATGGATTTATACTGGATGATTGACTTTCAATTATATTTGCTGAATAGGAGGAATGTTCAGCCATACCTGATATTTATCAATTCTTCTGTTTTGTAAAAGTGAATTGTCCATTCTAGATGCTGACAAATTTCCTGGAAAAAATTAGGCTGTTATGAGGATTTTTAGTCACAGGTTTTAGTAATTTTCTGTTATATATTATATATGTCAAAGTGCTCTTGTCATAAGCCTTAACTGTGTTTACTGAACAGGAGAAATTGTCTGGAAATAATAATAATAATGATAATAATAATATATAAAAGGTTTTCCTTGTAAAGACATCAATGAGTGACATCGTGTAATTTGAGACAAATTAGACATTTCCTGTCACGTTTTGTCACACGATTTTGTAATGTTACTATTTTTAGTTTAGTCCTGTTGCTATTTAATCAGATTTGATCAAATAATATGTTACCCCTTATTGCGATTGGATATTGGATACTACTGCCCAGTAGTAAAAGGGCAGTGTTTGGGTCATCTCAGAAACATCTTCATTTCGTAAAACAATAGTAGAGTAGTGACACCCAAGAGCAGTTGTTAGAAGGGCATAGTATACTTGGGATGGTTTTTGCATCAGATTGAGGTTATCTTATTATAGACAACATATTTATTTTATTAATTTATATTAAATTATCTAATTTATTTCCTCAGTTCACTTAATTGACTTGAATGATGCTTCTGATATTGATTGATGTTGCAATTTTCAGCTTGGTTGAGCAGTTGTTGACCACCAAGTTTCCTAGGAATGCTGTAACTTTGGCTTCTGTTCAGTTACTCTTTGCCTTTTTGAGGTTTTCAAAGGTTTGTGAAAATTATTTATGTAATGATTTCTACGGCTAATTATTAAAAAATTGTGGAAAAAATTATTGAAGTCAGAATATGGAAACAGGTTAATATTTTCAAACTGAAATCTGTACCATAAGAGGGATGACAATAGCATTCTTTGTTGTGTGGCAAATGCTGATGAACTCGATCACAGCATTGTTCTATTTTAGAGATCATCTATCAACTGTGACTGGTTTGAGAAAGAAGCTACGCCATCTTCTTTCGTTCGCGGCAATCAGGAGGACGCTTCGGAACTGTTCAACCATTTGGTTGATCTGCTAATGGAGCAGGAAAAGTTACTGCCGAGTGAACACTTTATATTTGAGAGCTTTTACGGATTGCAAAACTGTATTAGTCGGTGCCTGTCCTGCAGCAACGAAGTTTCCAGAAGAATTCCATACGCGGAACTAAGTTTGCACTTCAAGAATGGGGCAACTTCGGAAAGGACCACAGCAAGCTTGAGTACGGCGTCGGCGTCCGAGAACTCGGACGACGCGAGATGTCTTCTGCTCGAGGATATGCTGTCCCATTATTTCGAAAAAGAGCAACTTGAAGGTGATTGTAGGTATAGTTGTGAGAATTGTCAAAGCGACCAGAACGGCGAGAAGTTTGTGTTGATGTCAGATACGCCGAAGTTCTTGCGAATAACTCTGAATCGGTTTACGTACAGTGATCTCGTTTCCTGCAAAATCATGACCGAGGTAAATATTCCAAGGACTGTGGTGCTTCCGGTGCAAACGGAGGATGGCCAGTTAGCAGATGTTTTCTGTTTGTTTGCCGTTATTGTTCATTGTGGCAGAAACACAAATAGCGGCCACTATTACTGCATCGCGAGGCATCCAAGGATCTTCGACAGGACAATGGTTACAGAACTTGATGTTTCAACGCTCAATAGAGATACTGATTTCTTTGTTGATCGCTGGCTTAAATTTGATGACGAAACTATAAGTAAGTCATCATTTGATGAGCTTTCCAGTCGTTTTGGTAGAACTCCGTACATTCTTCTGTACAGGAAAGTCACTGATGGTGTTTTCACTTCCGGCGAAACCAGTTTGTGCAACCTGGAAGCCCGTGTGCCACCGGATGTGATGAAGGAAGTTGAAACTGACAACCAAAAGTACCTTATGGTAATATGCTCTATTAATCATGCTTGTGTTGTTCATTCATTTGGTAGTGAACTTCTGTTACACCAATTTAGAGTAACGCAGTTGGCATCGGCCAATGTTCGTCCCGGATTTAAATCATAATCCCCGTTGTCAAATCCAATAAGTTAGTCGTCTAATTTTCCAGCCTTGGTTATGGCAGATAGGCAATAGAGAACAGGTATGTTTTGATTCTTGATTGAAATGTTGTAAGAGGCTCAGTGGACCAATGCTGAGAGCAAATTCCTGCCCCAGCCACTGAAAATGCACACTTACCAAGAGTGTGCAAGTGTACGGTACCCGCAGAGTTGATGCATCTGACGGAACAATGGCTGGTTTGAATGTAACCTTGTGAAAGGCTAAATTTACAGTAAATTTGTTGCTTGACTGGTAACCAATAAGGTGATTAGAGCAAAAGTATGATATGATCTTATTTTGGAGTCTTTGTTATGGCTCGAGCTAGAGTGTTTTGAATTCTAAATTTTTTTATGACGTTAAAGAGTTTATTTAGAGATACTTGCAAAGAGAAAGTTACAGTAGTCCAGGTGATTGGATACTAGAGTATTGGTGTGTAGAATAAGTATATTAGAAGGAACAAGGTGCCTGATTCTGCAAAGGTCACAGGCATGATAATAGAAGATCTGAAAGAAGCATTGATGTGCTTGTCAAAGGATATATTGAAAAAGAATATTATGCCAAGATTTCTTGCATTCTCATCTCTAATATTTTGTCCTTTTTGTTTGCCATGTATTTAACCTATGTTTATACTTTTGTGTTGGCAAGTATGCTTTGAGTACATATGACATATGCTGTACACTGTATTACAGGACGATACATTGGCTCCACGCACTCGTTAAAGCAATTTCAGTTTTAACAAAGTTTTTCTGTTAATTTTTTTTTGAAATGTTGTATAGATGCAGTCTAGCTATTGCCTGCTAAGAATTGACAAAAAGCATGGTGATGGTGGTTAATAGATGCATGGTGCTTACTGCTTAGGCATTTTATTTCCATTGCTTTTCAGTTTTTATACTAATCATATTTACAGTATTCTGTCTGGCAGTCATTTCTGTGCTAATGGTAAATTAGTAAGTAGGTTAAACAAAATTTCTATGGCACTGGCTGAAAACTTGGTGCGGTGTGCACCAGCTCATTCACAAGGGCTCTGTCTGTGTAAAATCTGTGGTCTGTGGTGGTCAAGGTTGTAGATCCAGGTAGGCACTAATCTTCTTAAGGATTCCTGTGAATAGGAGCAGTTTTTTAATAGTGAATATACATTTTTGATTTTATTTGGTTTAGGAGATTGAATCCAGAAATAGACTCTTCTCTACACGTGGTGTGAAACCTTCTAAATCAAATCGATGGAACAATGACGATGATGATGATGGCGGTGGTCCACAGCCATCGAATAAATTTGATGAGATTCCAAGAATGGTTTATTGAATAAACTTCACTTCAGCTGACATCAAATCTACTGCATATGTTACATAGCCGTGTTACTTTATGCTTAAAGAGACTGTCTGGTTGAAGAATTCTAGTCATCTGTTGTTTTTATTGCGCACATGTTTTTACTTGATGCGTAAAATTATTTAAATTAACACCTGAAGTTATTATCATCATCATCATCAGCCTTTATCACTCCTTGCGTTACATAGGCCACTGACAAGATTCTTCCATGCAGTTCAGTCTTCAGATAATGAGACTACAGGGTGGTGCAAAAAAAGCGGACCATTCACATTTAGGTCTGGCATTTAATATAACATTGAACGAACTGTGAAATTTCAGGATTTTCTTAAAGCGTAAGAAATTTCAGTCAAATTTATGTTCAATATTATATGTCCTCCGTTTGCTGCGATAACCAATGATAATTACAAAATTCTTTACATTAAAGAAGGCTTGCATGCCATGGAGCGAACAGACATAGAAAATGATCACTTCAAGGAGCATATGTGGTGTGAAATCAGAAGTCACCGAGAGAAAATATTGGTAGGGGTTTGTTACAGAACACCAAGTGCTATGGAAGAAACAGATAATGGAATGTTTGCATTATTGAACAGGGTATCAAGAGAAAATGTTGTTATAATGGGTGACTTTAATTATCATGTAGACTGGGAAACGCTGGATACAGAGAGATCATGTGATAGGAAATTTCTGGACTGTGTCAATGATAATTTTCTGTTTCAGCATGTGACAAGGCCAACAAGAGGCAACAACATATTAGACCTGGTTCTAACAAGAGAGGAGAATATAGTTTCCAACGTGGAGGTTGGGCAGAATTTTGCAACAAGTGATCACCAAATGGTCAGTTTTACTATTAACTTTGGGATTGGTCAACAAAAGCAGTTTCTGGATAGACGTAACTTTTTTAAGGGAGAATATGACCTGGCAAGGAAGATGATTACAGAAATGGATTTGGAGAGGAGATAACAGGAAAAGACACCGAGGAAGGCTGGAGCATATTTACCAAATGTATGTCCAAAGTCATAGAATTGACCATTCCCAAACAGAAGAAAATTAATAACAAACTTCCTTGGATAACAAGGGAAGTGCAACGAAAAAAGAAGGGCGAAAAACAAAGCGTGGAGGAAACTAAGTAAACTCAGATTAGCAAGTAAAGGAAATGAGCAGAATCAGCACAGACTCAAGATCTTGGACGAACAGTATACTCAGAAAAGAAAAGCATCAGCAGTTACTAACAAGATGGCTATTGCAAATTTTGAAGGTAGATTAGCAAAAAATATAAAACAGAACAGTAAAAGTTTCTACAAATATTGTAATAGAAAGTTGAGACGAAAGGACACAGTCGGTCCCCTCTTGGACAGGGCAGGATGTGCAATAACAGACGATGTAGAAACTGCACAGATTCTAAATAACTTTTTGTTCAGTATTTACAGAGGAAAGTACAAATACTATGCCAGAAGCCAAAATTGTGTTTGATGGAAATGAAGAAGAAATGCTAACAGATATAGTGTGTACAAAAGAATGTGTTATCAAGGTTTTGACCAATTTAAAGATAGACAAGAGCCCAGGATTAGATGGCTTACATCCAAAGTTTCTTTACGAGGTTCGAAATGAAATAGGACATGCAATTGCTTTGATAATCAATGAATCACTCAGAACTGGAGTAGTACCACAAGACTGGAGAGACGCATTAGTCAGCCCACTGTTCAAGAAGGAAAACGAAGTGAACCAAGCAATTACAGACCAGTGAGCCTAACATCTGTAATCGGTAAAGTTATGGAGAAAATACTGAAAGAAAGCATTTTGGAGCATTTGACTAGGCATAAAATTGTTAAAGATAGTCAGCATGGATTTACAAAGGGGCGTTCATGCCTGACCAACCTGTTGGACTTTCTGGAGGAGGTTTTGATAAGCTAGACAAGGGCAAGGCAGTAGACATAATATATTTAGATTTTGCCAAAGCTTTTGATAAAGTACCCCACATAAGGCTGGCTGCCAAACTGAAGTCCTGTGGAATAAGGGGCAATATTCTCAGATGGATCGAAAATTGGTTGAAGGGAAGAAGACAGAAGGTTGGCATTAGGGGAGGCCATTCGCAATGGGCAAGAGTTATCAGTGGAGTGCCTCAGGGCTCAGTGCTTGGGCCATTGCTTTTTCTAATATACATAAATGATATCGATGAAGGATTACTGTCCAAAATCTCAAAGTTTGCCGATGATACAAAGTTATGCAGAAATATAGATTCGGAGGATGATGCAAAAATTTTACAAGAAGATCTAAGGAAATTGTTTCAGTGGTCTGTGGACTGGCAGATGCTTTTCAATATTGATAAATGTTCTGTAATGCATGTTGGGAAGTCTAATAATGGTAATGAATATTCTTTAGGGGGGAAGGTTCTAACCACAACAGAAAAAGAAAGAGACTTGGGGATAATCACCCATAGAAGTATGAATCCATCTCACCAATGCATGGAGGCAGCAAAAAAGGGAAACCAAATGTTGGGAATGGTGAAAAGGACAATTGTGAGTCGTGACAAAGAGATAATCATTAAACTTTATAAGTCATTAGTAAGGCCTCATCTGGAATACTGTGTTCAGGCTTGGAATCCATTCTTGAAAAAGATATAGAACTTTTAGAAAAGTACAAAGACGAGCAACGAAGATGGTCAATGGGTGCCATAATTTAAGCTACGAAAAAGACTTCAATATTGTGGACTGACAACATTAGAAAGGAGAAGAGAAAGAGGGGATTTGATAGAAACATACAAAATAATGACTGGGAAAGTAGATGTGCCATATGATCGATTCTTTACATTGGCACACTATAGCAGCACAAGAGGCCACAAGTGCAAATTGTTTAAGCAGAGGGTTGGTCCAAGAAAGAAAAACTTTTTTAGTGCAAGGGTTGTGGACAAATGGAACAGTTTGGACGAGGTGGGAGTGACAGTTGAAACAGTGAACGGATTCAAAGGCTATCTAGATAAACTAGGTTATTGAATGCAGATGGTTACATCAGTGGTTTTCACACAGGCTTACTTAGCCTCCTAAACCACTTAAAATCACATTATTATTATTATTATTAATCGCTTGCGAAACTGTCCAATATCCCGGTTGATAGTGTCCTGGCTGATTTTGTCCCAGCATGCTGTCAGAACGTCTTTCAAATGTTCAATATCGTGAAAGAGGGAGTCTGTCCCTAAATCGGGAGCATGGGTAGGTATGGATCATAAGCCTCGGGTAAGACCAATTAGAGATGTAGACAAGTGGAACAGATTGGACGAGGTGAGAGTGACTGTTGAAACGGTGAACAGATTCAAAGGCCATCTCGGAAAACTAGGTTATTGAATGTGGAGAGTTACAACAGTGGTTTTCACACAGGCTTACTTGGCCTCCTAGACCACTTAAAATCACTATTATTATTCCACCAAACGGATGTACCGGTAAACTGCAGTGATAGGCCTATGTCAAGAATGCAACCACAGATTTTCCAGTTATGGCACATACTGAGATACTGTCAGTGATGGGCAACTAGTTAACTAATTAGTTGCTAACTAAAAGTTTAACTACTTTTTTAGTTAGCTTCATAGTTTAATTAAATATAAATAGTTTAGTTAAAATGATAGTTTAACTAAAAAAATTAGTTAATAACTAAATAGTTTAACTAAAAAAATTTTAGTTAGTGATCCGAAATTACAGTACCTTTTTATTTATTCCTTTCTGGGTAATTTCTTTCATGACAACGATAACACCATATATCACTGATCTTGGTCAGAGACCAGTGTATTTTTACTTACTTGCGATCTTTGATCTCGTTGGTAAGCGGGAAATGCAATGATTAATTAATTCAATGGTTCATTGACTGACGTGTTGATGCTGCCAGCATCGTCTATGTTTTGAATTGTTTTCATGAACACGGTCTACTTGATACATGAAAAATAGTTGTAAAATTAGTTGCAAAAAGAAAGTTTAACTATATTTTTTAGTTTAGTTAACTATTTTAGAAAGTTAGTTAGCAACTAAAAGTTTAACTACTTATTTTTAGTTGAAATTTAGTTATAGTTTAACTAATATTTTTTAGTTAGTTGCCCATCACTGGATACTGTATTACAGGCTTTGATCACGCGTAAGTTTTGAGTCCTGATCTAAATGTCATGAACGATTTAGAAGTGAGTTCCACAGTCTTGTAACTACAAAATGGACTTCCCAGCCGAAATATTGTTTCGAAATGAATCTGTCTTTTCGCACGTAAAACAATATTTCTGCCATAAAGTTTCAGCGACAAGACTATTCGGTAAGCCCAGTAAATGTCAGTCTCGACGACTGCTTTCTCGGAATACGGCAAACGCATATACACTGTAGGCCTAGGGACTATTTTTAGTTGTCCGAAAGTTCATACATCTACACGGTATTTTAAGTCTACTGAATTTTGCACACTTATGTCGACAACATAAGGTTAGGCCTAAGTCAGTAGGCTACTATACTATGGCATAGGCATACAGACCTGATGACGTCAACTGTCAACCTTATTACGGGGACCGAACACTATATTTTATGCGAGTTATGGTGTAGACGGAACGCCAATTAATCCACGCCCTACATTCCATAATTGAAAAATTAGGCGGGCTCTTTACGTTAAAACACGCAACTTCTTTAATTAACCTGGCAGCTCTTGACATCTTAGTTTGCTTAAAGGGTGTTGGACTGTTGGTTATTGCGTGAAACAAGAATTATCGTTTCTGAAACACGAAGTTCAGTTCAGTTTTTATTCGCAACAATATGTGTGAAGGGTTATAATAATAATAATAATAATAATAATAATAATAATAATAATAATAATAATAATAATAATAATAATAATAATAATAATAATAATAATAATAATAATGTGATTCTAAGTGGTTTAGGAGGCTAAGTAAGCTTGTGTGAAAACCACTGATAGAAAAAATATAAATAAATACAGACAGATAAAAGACCGGCTAAACAAATTGCTCAAACTTTTCGATGTTTGCATATTAGGCCTATAAAAAGAACTATGGCAGCCATCAAGACCAGGTCAGGCGTTGCAGCAAGATAGGCCCTATCTTGTTATCAGTGTTGAGACAGTTACATGTCAAAAGTAATAGGCCTATATTACAGATTACTAGTTATCTTATTAGGCCTACAATAATTCGCTACTTCAGCTGAAAAATAATTTCCAGCAATATATTACCTCAAAAATTAACATGTTACAAGCCTCTTATTAAACAGAGACGTCATTTCACCGTTTTTCAGGGGGAGGGCAAAACACTTTCAGCCTGACAAGTACAAGTTTGCAAAAAAGTTGACGACCTTTTTTTTGCTTGTCAGTCATTTTCACGGGGTTAGTTACTTCAGATTACTCGATATCAACAAGCACTCCGTCACTCCTTTAGGACATATAAAAAACTAAATAACACAAACATTGGCGAAAAAATTTTTTGTCCTAACAATCAGGGGGGAGCAAATGCCCCCCTGCCCTCCCAAATGACGTCCTTGTTATTAAACCTACAGGTAGGCTAATCAAATACTTCACAACACTGCTTATTAGACCTATTGTGAAAATTTACTAACACGTATTGTTAAACTTGACGGGTTGAAATTTCTATTTTAAAAATTTAAGAAGGTAAAGAATAGACCTATGGAACTGTCCATTAATTATGTCAACAATTTTGGGGCAATTTCTGACCCCTTTTCCCCTTGTCAACAACTGTCAACTTTCAGTTACCCCTATAATTATGTCAACCCCCTCCCAAGATCAATGACAGGCCCCATTAACAGGGCTATTATTTTTTGCGGTGATGGCCATTTTTTCTCTTTTTTGCTCATCGAGTGTCAAAAATTCAAATTGTGGCGGTGATTACTTTTTGACATGTTTTTTTTCACTGTAATAAATAGACCTAGTAATCCATGAAATTTCCTATTTTTCGATTATTTGTAAAAAGTGAAATTGTTGAGGTCAATTTCTCTTGACCCCCTCCCCTGTCAACAACTGTCAAACTTTTTCAAACCCCTCCGCCCTAAATTGTTGACGTAATTAATGGACAGCCCCTTATGCACTCGAGGGGCGTAAGCCGTCAGGATCTAATGTCAGAAACCCGAAAACTAAACAGATAAAGGAGCAAATTATTTCTTGGAAAATGGATAACATTTTTTAATGAGCAGACAAAACGCGACAGAATTGGATTTTATGTAGGCCTCTCAGTATCAGGTCCTAATTAAGTAGGATAGTTTTCAAAGGTCAGACCAGTTGGGGAGGGGCTGCAATTTATCTAGTCTCGCCTTTCCCACGCTATATAGCCTAAAAAATGGACAGGTCAACAAGCAGAGATTTTTAACAATTCCCCTTCCCTCACTGTAATTAAGGAAAGGTCATTTACGCTTATTCAACCGGCTTTTCTGGAGAAACATAAACAAAACGACCCGTAGGCCTATAGGATCGCATTACAAAAACCAGAGACGTTCAACCAAATTCACAACTGGTAGACGTCACTGGAATGACTGGATCCGATATATTTTTGACAGCAAACTGCTGTGTTTGAAAACTTGGTTTTGTAAGTTAGAGTCGATGCAATCGGAATTTTCTAATGGCGTTTGCATATCTACTAGCCTACTACTAAAGAATTTTGCACACCGCTGTGACCGCTATCAACCTAACGTGCAATTGACGATGTTTCACAAAGGCAGCGGGGGACGATACTACTAGCAAGGCCCCTGGTCCCGCCCCCAACACTTTCGACTTCCAGCTAAGTAAGGGTCAGAGGGCTACATAGGATATACTAGAACCACACGGGTCGCTGTCAGTCAGTGGGGGAGGGAAGCAAATAATCAAAAACTTCCCCATTGCGAAGAGGAACCCAATTATTATTTCAAAGCGCATTTCAAAATAAAGCTAGGCAGCACGTTGCGCCAAATGCCAGTACTCTACTACGTTTGATAGCTAGTTGATGCTATTAATAACTGAAGGCCTGACGTCACGCTGGTCCTTAACCCATCCCTCTGTCAGATTGTCACAAACAAGACCTTAATTTATCTGATAGGAGCTGTGGCGTAGCGAGGATTTCCGGAAGGGGGTTTGTTTTCGATCGTGACCAAATCTTGCAATATTTTTCTTATTTTCCCTTTTTTAGGAGCTGACAAGCAAAAACGGTCGTCCCCATCGTATTCTTTCTAATTTTTTCTATTTTCTCTAGCACTTAGAAATTTTTCAATCGGCAGCCAGCGAAGGGGGGTTTGACCCCAAAATCGCGTCCGAAATGAAAAATGTATGAAAAAGCATGTGAATTTTTTCGTCGGCAGCCAAGTTTAACTCCCAATCCCCCCTTGGCTACGCGGCATACGCCAGCCACTGGATAGGAGGTATAGGGGCCTAGTTGAAGACGTTTTTAATTGATCATTAACGCTTTTTGCCTGGCAGAGATAGGCCCTACATTAAATTTTAAATCTCAATTATATTCGTTATCATCGTCGGAAGACGGAAGTTGAATATCTGCTTTGAGCATACAATTGAACAAGAAACTTGAATATATTAGATAGAAAACCGGCGTGACGTAATTTATGGACGATGCCTTAAGGGGAGGGCCCGACAGTTTGTGACAGACAGGAGAGGGGTCAAAAAATAAATTTCGTGTTTTTACTTTATTTTACTTTCAAAATGGCCAAAAATAGTGTGACGTAATTTATGGACGGCCCTTAGGCCTAATAGTGCATGTAAATCTCGTTTGAAGAAAGTTGAATTTACTGAATGGAAACATAGCCTTACAGGGCTTAAATATCAAATAGATATACAGTATATTATTATAAGTTATTATTCAATTCTCGCAGTCGCAGAGGATAGAGGATTGCATGGATATTGAGTATCTCATTATTATCCATATAAAGTTTTAAAAACAAAATAGAAAACTTATGAACGAACAAAAAAACAACCACGATTTTTACTGTCAAATATCCCGGTTTCACCCTTAAAATGTGGACACTAAGATAAATGCGATAAATCGTGGAGCTTAGTCGACCTTAGAAAGTTAGCATATCTTTTTACGTTGACCTGGATACGATTGAGCCAGCGGCTTCGCTTAGTCATGCACGAGCTGTGGATTCAGTAGTATTGGTCGATTGGATGAGGACCGCCGGGTGATATTTTACACACGTTGCATTCAAATACAAGTGGGCTGTTGGCTGTTTGAAACGCGTCGCGTCGCTCTAACGCCGCGCACGGCTCTAAGACGCTCGCTTATGGCTTATTGTGAATGAAGCAGCTAGTCTAATTTCGCGCTCAAATTCCTTGCTTAGACGCGATTTTATTATCTGAATTCCGTCGAGAAGCGCGCTGCTCCAGCCCACGCAAATATAGCCAAACGCTGGGTCAATTAACTGTGGCCAGACGCTGGGTCATCGCTACCTTGCCTTGGCCATAGAGTATGTAGCGGCGGTACAGGGAAGGCATGGGCGGGCCGCAATCCGAGCGCCCGTAGCCGGGCTGGCGAAGCCAAAGGGTACGCCCTAAGTCCCAGCCAGCCGGCCGTTCCATTTAAAAACCACGCCAGACAGCGTGAAGCGGGGGTGTAGACGGCGGTTGTAATCGCCTCCCGCCGAAAATGAGATTGTAAGCCGACGAACACTGCCAAAAAGGGGAGGAAAGGAGAGGAGAGGGGATGGGACGAGAGGGGAGAGGAGGAGAGGAGACGAAAGGGTAGGAGAGGAGGGGGGAAATATGTCTACGGCACGTAGATTCTCTATACATCCGCCGGCGACCGCCGCATTGGTGTCCAAAGCAGCATGTGTTTGTATGTGTGGCTGTGTGTGGCCGTGTGTGTCTGTGTGTGTGTGAGTGAGTAGGTCGTATTTGCCTATTCAGTAGTATTGCACACGCCGCGCGTTATAGTTCTTTAGTAGTGCAGCGTCTGGACAAAATGGAAGACGGCGTTGGATTCTGTTCGACGAGGTCATCTGTCGACGAAGACGAAGACTCTGATCGTGCGCGAACCGATTCGCTCGACGGTTACGCTTCCGGCAGTGGCAGCGGAAATCGGTCGTTTACCGATAAAAGGTAGGCGGCTGGTTATGATGTCCGGACGCGTGTGTTTAACCGTGCCAGCGAGCGATCAGCTGTAACTAAGCGCCTAGGAATTTGAAGCTACTGCGGTGCTGCTTCTGAAAGCGCTATAGAAATTAACGAGATATTGCTTACTTAACTATAATCACATGACTATAATGTCTTGCCGTCGACTGAGCGATATTTGGGGCAGCAGCGCAGACAGAATCTGGATCTGGTGAAACACGTGGTCTGCGTTCCGGTAGCAGTTTACACAGTACAAAGATGAATGATTGTTGGGTAGTTGCTATGAAATTGCAGGGCTTTGTATCTTGTAACAGTAACACCTAACAATGCACTGTGGACTAATGGAACCGTCTGGACGAAGCGGGGGTGACAGTTGAAACAGTAAACGGATTCAAAGGCTATCTCGGAAAACTAGGTTATTGAATGTGGGGAGTTACTGCAGTGGTTTCCACACAAGTTTACTTGGCCTCCAAACCACTTTAAATCACATCATTAACGATGTTAGGTAAAACCGAAGATTAGGCAACCAAGAACTTGAACGAGATCTGTTGTAACGTAAACAAAGTATAAATCCGCGCAGTGTGAAGCGGCTACACAAGTTAAGAGGCTCCAAATTCAACAATGTATAAGTCCACCCACTAAGAAATTAAAATCCGCTGCATAAGTCATACAATGAAATCTTGTGCAATTCTTGGTTCGTATGTTTTTTCTCTTTCTTCTCGATATTGTATTGTGATATTTAGTTGCTTTATTTGTAATATGTGATTCATTAATCACATTTCCCCTTGTTTATAGTTAAATTTGTGTATTACCTATATACCCAGGTATCTATGGACCGATCGGACTACTTTCGGTGGTGTTCCTCTCTGCCGGTGCCCGGTTCTTGTTTGCCTAATCTTCGGTTTTACCCGATGTTATGTGATAATGATTCTAATGAACCCCACAATCCCACAAGACTTACGGTAGTTTGATGTTCTTCGTTTCCGCTGTGAGGTGATGCTTACTGAATGTGTGAAGTTCTTGAGAAATATACTGGAATCGTGCAGTTTGATGCCTGTTTTATAGCTGATGTTTGCCTGGTATATGTTGTGTGGGAATTGTTTAGACACATTATATTAGGAGATGTTAAAAGATTGGTACTGGGAAACCCAAACGAATCTGTTTAATGATAATATAATAGCAGTTTCAAGAGAGCAGTGTCTATCAAGCTATGGCCAGTGGAATTCCAGAGTAGTCTGTTGGCCACGTTGAAGGAAAGGGTAACAAGGGTGCTGGCAGCAATAGACAACACAATATCTGTGGAGATGATTGCATAATATTGTATGAATTTGATCAGCCAGTTCCGGTTAAACTGAACCGACCCATGGACGGAACATTGAGGTCATTTTCTGTTCTTTGAATAAATTTTACTTATTTACCTGGTAGTCCCATGCCCCAATGGCATATTTGCATCCATTGCACTTGGATTAACGAGTTATGATGCTACTTGATATTTTCAGTAGATGTACATTACCAGCTGTTTGTATAGGAACATTAGTATTTAGTAAATATATACATTGAGTTGAATATAAACTAGACCCCTTTTGTCACAGTAAGTTGAGTAAGGACAGGATTGCTGCTTTTTTGGCAATACTAGGCTATTTTTATACTTCTGTGGCACTACTTTTTTGGCAATACTAGGCTATTTTTATACTTCTGTGGCACTACGATTCGTGTTCTGAATGAATGGATGGATGATACTCTGTTTGGGTTTCTATGCTATTCTGCTAAGAGGGTCTCCTTTACATATTTCAAACTCATATAAAGGAAAAGTTAGAATCTAAAATCAACGGAATTTCACACTTTACAAACACTTGACAAGCACATCCTCTGTTGATGACCAAGCCTTTAACCAAAAGATAAAGAAGATCCAATGGTAAAATGGTAATACATACAGGGATGTTTACAAATGCCAGCTGTAAATGCAACACTTGTTTTTCAAGTCGTGCACATGCAGGAGTCAGGTGTCCAAGTTGATATCATTGTTGGCGTAGTTTAGTGCCTAGTGGAAATTGCATTCCATCTTTGCACATGAATGTGCAAACCTATTCATCATTGAACCTTTCCCTTTGGCTGAACATCTGCTTATCATGATATCTCCTGATATCTCCGTTGTTGGCATAGATAACACTATGCTGCACAATTTTTGATATTTAAAGAACTGTGACTGTTCTTTATGTTTTCAAGTATGCTGAGTCCAAAAATGACAATAGTTTTTGAATATCACATACAGATTTGTCACAAAATAGCAAATTATAACCAAAATGGCCTTTCTATGGCTGTGTATTATTTTAAGCCTAGACTTATAATTTCTGGCATGTAAATTGCTGAAGTACCCGTAAACATGCTAATATCAGATGAGTTTTAACACTTTGCAGTTTGGATTGTATGCATTAATTTTTCCAGCGATGTTCTTGTGGTAAATAACGAGATACAAGTAGAATTTTTAATTTGAATGGCTTTGAGGTGTTGTAAAAGTAGTGTTGACCACTTTTGGTATATATGTGGCAGCTGCATTGTTAAAAGCAGCAACCTGCTTTGTTAAGCAGGTGTATGAAGCATATTTTGGAATTAAACTTGGAGATCAGGACAAATCATGGGATCTGCATGAAGTGAAGTCTGTCTTACTTGTGTTGAATCATTAAGACTTTGGAGCAAAGGAAAAAAGTGCCTTTGAACTTTCCTATTCTGTGCATGAACCTAATGACCACAGCAATAAATGCTACTTTTATCGCGTAATATGAAAGGATTTAATAGCAGAAACAGACAGAACATCTCATCAGGATCTTCAGCAAGACGACCTGTGCCTCATAGATCTGATTGCCTGTTCATCCTACATTTTTAAAGTGAATTCTTCAGATGAAGAAGATAGAAATAGTTCTGGTGAAGATAAAGACGGTTACCATACAGAAAAATATTCGAATGAACCATTGGTTTTTAATCAGAGCAAACTGAACATCATGGTGGTAGAACTATATCTTACAAAAACTGTGTAGAGCTTCTTGGTTCGAGATTAAATGCAAAGAATTTATTTTCTCCAGACACAACATACTGATGATACCGACATTGGGAAGAATTTTTGCCATATTTTGCAGCAGATGATGACTTGATTTTTTGTTGTAACGTTCCTAGACTTGTGTACCATTTAGGAGGCACTGGAATGAACTTCTGTACAGTGCCGGCAATTGGAGATTGTTTATTGATTCATCTAAAACTAGTTTGAAAGCTGTTTTACTTCACAAAGAAATTAATGTGGCTCTGTTCCAGTAGCGTACTCAACATGGCTAAAGGAATCCTATGAAAATCTTCAATGTGTTTTGACCAAGATCAGATACATAGAATATAACCGGGCGATATGTGGAGACCTTAAAGCTATATGTATGCTGCTTAGTCAGCAGAAAGGCTACTCACAAATGCCATGCTTTTTGTGCTAGTGGGACAGCAGAGCTAGAAGTCAACACTGGCAAAAGCAAAGCTGGCCACCTCGACTCAATTTGAATCATGGATCTAAAAAACTTTGTTGCTACTAGTTTGATTGACCCATCATTAGTCTTTCTGCCACCCCAGCACATCAAACTGGGTCTGTTTAAGCAGTTTGTATAGGCCCCAGACAAAGAAGGAGAGTGCTTCAAATACATTTGCAACAAATTTCCAGCAGTAAACTATGAAAAAATGAAAGTTTTTTTCTAACATATTCAAAAGTTAGTTTTTGACAATCAGTTTGAAGAAAAAACAATGTCGCTTGAGCATAAAGCTTGGATTTCTTTTAAAGGCATTGGTGGGATTTATATACACAGAGATTATAGAATATATATTGAAGCCCTGCTGAGACACTATTGTGCCCTAGGATGTAACATGAGTCTTTAGCTTCATTTCCTCCATTCCCACCTGGATATTTTCAAAGAACCTTGGTGATGTTATTGAGGATCAAGGAGAATGATTCCACCAGACTATCAAGGACACTGAGCATAGATATCAGGGATAAAGAAATATCAAGATGATGGAATCTAAAATGACAGCGCATGAAAGGAAGAAAATTCAGAAAATGTGCTTTTTGCATAAATGAATTTGCCTTAAATCTTCAATTTAGGTTTTTATTAAGTGTAGTAATTAATGTAATTAATTGACAAAATGAGAATTAATAATAACTTTTACTTTGTTGCCAGCACAAGTTGCTTGGTCTGTGTGGACACTTGCCAAGAAACCTTTAATGATACAGAAAAACCTTATATTTTGAATTAGCACATAAAAATACTATAAAATCACATAAAATTTTTGAAACATTGGAGAAAAAAAATAAAATTTTGCAGCAGTGTATATAATCGCATAGTACTGTTTGGTAGACCTGGTACTAAAATTTCACAGTGGTCGAAATTTTACTTCAACCAACTCCGGCCGGTGCGTCATCAGACGTGTCGGCTGCACCTCGCTTGCAGCCATTCATCATAGTTGGGTTGTCCTGTTAGAGGCTGAGTGCTGTTGGTCTAGACAAGAGACATGAAAGCTGGCGCCGTGCCAAATGCTCCGACCAAGGTGTTCCGCGTTGTGCTACCATGTTGTAAAATTTAATGAAATTAATGACTGGACAGACTGACTGAGCAAGTCATGAAAATCAATCTAGGTCACAACATTTCGACTTTATGGTTTCTTGTAATTTCATCAGTAGCGGTTCATTTCCAGTTTCTGATGTAAGAATACTAGTACTATACTGACCATTAAATCCTGATTATATCATGCTATACCACAGATTTCAAAGGAATTTTAGTTACTGGCTGGGTACAGTTTTACTTACTTAACTTAAAACCATCTTCTGCCCCGTGCCATTAATTGGAAAAATGAGAAAGATAAATCAGGCTAGCACTTGCAGGATAAGTAGTTAAGTGCTGCTAAATAAGTATGATCTCCAAAGCCCCAATTATGCTAATTTGGAAGCTGTATTAAGCAATACAGGCAGTTGTAAAATGATGCATATTGGTTAAAACTCTATTGAATTGTGAGATTAGTTAAACCCATAATGGTTTGAGTAAATATTCTTTGTTGCTTAACTGTTCCAGCTTTATATTCAATGGCTATTTTTGTATAATAATAATAATAATAATAATAATAATAATAATAATAATAATAATTGGATTTTAAGTGGTGTCCCGGTAGCAGGATTTCTCCTGTGTTGAAGGTCACTCAGTTCTTCTGCTACAGCTGCTATCTTTGACTCTGCAAAAAACAAACAGTTCACAGTATACAATGCCAAACAGCACACATATATTAAATTTTAGTTGTTCACATTTGGTTCACAAAATTGAATATTTAATAACTTGGCTACTGGGAACTTCCAACATTTATAAACTAGCTGCATTTAGACTACGTTTTTGGTTTCGTCTACTATATGATTTTTGCTAAAAGCAGATTAAAGATAGTAGAACTTGATCAAAATATTTACCGGTACATTATTGTTTTGTGCCTGGGTACTTGACTTGTTGTGGAATTGGACCTAGATTCTTGTGTGTGTGTGTATATATATATATATATATATATATATATATATATATGTGTGTGTGTGTGTGTGTGTGTGTGTGTGTGTGTGTGTGTGTGTGTGTGTGTGTGTGTGTGTGTGTGTGCATCTGGAAGGCTGTCAGTTATAAGTTGCTAATCTTATAACATAGTGGGAAATGGGAAGGTGTAGAGTAGCAGTAACTGGAGGTTTCAAACAAAGGCCCTGTATATAGGATAACTTCTATATACACAACACTCTGTTTCAGCTATCTGTCTTAGCTCAGATTTTTGCTTTGTCATGAAACCATTGAAAGATGGTTCTGATGTCACACTAGGTTGTAGGGTATCTGCTGCCTAATCAGATTATTTTTATAATTTTATTTTAGTATTTCAGACTGTTTGAATGAAGATGTTTGCAGATTTTATGTAGCATTGTGCAAAGGACATTGAGAAATGATTGTTGTGATGTGACATTGTTTGGGTCTATTTAGTTGTAAGTCTGTCCCTTGGTAGCCACACTGGAATCAAGAAATGTCAGTGCTAACGTTAATAGGTTGCAGAATTGAAGTTATGGTGTACAGAGTACCTTCAGGATATGATAGACTGTTTAGTTAATAACCAGACGGCATAAAAGTTGAAATGTTTGAGCTGAGTAAAGTTAGCCAGCACACTTGATAGAAGCCATAGGTTAAGGGTGTGTGTGTGTGTGTGTGTGTGTGTGTGTGTGTGTCAGTTGGAACAGTATAATTTAGCCTGGCCGTTCAGATAGAAGAAGATTGACTCAGTATTGGTATGTTGAACCTTGGTAAGGTCACTCTTGGAGCCATTTGGAAGGTGGTTCAGGATGTGAATCAGTTTCAGGATTTGAAATTGCCTTATGGTAGACCAGAGGCCAGCTTTTCAAAAAATGTCTTTTAAAATAATCTTAATTGATCTAAGATATTTTGTATATCAATTCACAAAACATCTCATAGAATATTGCAATTATATATTAGGATAATTATTTGCCATACAGATCAATCAATCGGACAATTTTTAAAGATTTGGGTAAACCAATCTGCTAGCTGCTAGCCATGTGTCAGGCACGTGCTACGGAATTGTGCATAGGTTAAAATAATGTTATTGATTACTTGGTGAATGAGGTATTATGTACTGTGGACGTATTATATATTTTCAATAAATTATGGACATTAGCGTCGCCACGGGGGGCAAATGGGGGCAACTGCCTCACCTGCCCCAGACCACCTACCAGATTCGCGCAAAACCGGTGAGAAAGTTTTTTGTGGAGGGGTGAGGGTAGGTGAAGAATCTGACATGCTAGCCCCATTTTGTCCCCCCCCAAACAAAAATTCCTGGCGACACCACTGATTATGGATATGTTTACTTGGAATTTTGTATGTAATTTTTTTATGCACAGTTATAGTCATGGTCCTAATTACTCAAAGGTATCATTTGATGGATTCTCTAACAAATCTGTGAAATATCATTTTATTGCAAAGAAATTATTCAATGCAGCAGAAGACGAATGCATATTGAACTGCTGATGCCAATTAATTACCGGTGTGTGAATAAATTCAGGTTATAGTTTCAATTGCTGCTTTCAGTTTCTTTGTGCATACTTTCTAAGGCTGTGTCTCAGAATGGCAAAGATAATGGACAAAACCAATGATTTGCTAGGCCTTACTTTATCTGCTGGCTGGGTTGTTTGTTTAGAAGTTTGTTAACAAGAACCAAATGCTGCATCTGCCTTTCTAATTCTCCACTCAATCTTTTTTTTACTCAGACTCAACTCAATTTATTGAGTCTGTACTGAATGACTCCCAGACCTGGTTAAAATGAGTGTCATGTTGGAATGTCTACAGTGTGTATGTCTGTATTTTATTATTATGGGTTTGTTTTTTGGGGGGTAAAATTCTTACCATTTATAGATGATTGTTTTTGGATGCTAGTTTTTAATGCAGGATATTAATGAAATGCAAGCAGCTGCTAAGAATTTATTTTTAGAACTATAATGTAATTTTCAATTGAAGTTTGCACAATAAATTCAATAGTTTCATTGATTGGTATTGTTGAAGTTGAGACAGGGTGAACTGATTATGTTCTCATTGTCGTCAATATTAAAAATTTTGAATTTTTCGGTTTCATAAGTAATATATATAAGCCATGTACCCTATGTACAGTTGTTTGTGTTTGAAAACATAATGATCTGTGAACATTGAAATTTGTAAGGAGATTTTTGCAAGGTAATAATTGAGTCGTAATACGATCATTGCCAAATTTTAAAATGTGAATTCATTTGGAGTTTGTAACTTATTGAGCATCTGTCTGCTTTTTCAGACGCCGAGGTCATTCAGATCCAGAGCACAGGAAGAGACGAGCAATTGCGAACAGTAATGAACGAAAGCGAATGCAGAGCATCAATGCAGGCTTCAACTCCCTTCGAAATCTTGTCTGTCCAAAAAGTGGAGATAAACTGAGCAAGGTATCAGATTTTGCAGTGCATTGCAGATGTAGCATTTTAGCAGCAGTGAGCGTTATGAAGGCTATTCATAATTATGTCATAACTAGTTTTTATTGGTGATTAATATATCTGCATTATATAGTACAGCAAAAATTAGGCATTTAAATAGATGTATCGTGTTTACTGAACTCATACAAAGTTGTTTGTGCATGAATTTTGAACAGTTTTATGGCTGATGGATGGGCTGTTTTGGTTGCTGAAGTATTTGCCAGTGAAGCATATCTTGAATCAACGCAAATGCCTTTATTGCATGATTTTTCATCCAAACCTGAAGATTTAGTCAAACTTCTTGTTTTGTTTGGTGCAGGCAGCCATATTGAAGTATACAGCAGACTTCATAAAAACTCTTCTTGCTGAGAAACAGCAACTGTTAGCTGACAACCGTTGCCTTGAGCAGCTCCTTAGTGGCACTGATTTGGACTTGGAGAGGCACACTCACCAGTCACTATCCCTTCATTCTCTGCGTCCAGGAAAGCGGCGAAGAAGGGAGGCAGAGTCATCATCCTCCGACGAAGGATTAGGTTTTACTGCTGCCGAAGAAATTCTTGTTGCTAGTGGCGACAACAGCAATGGTGCTAGGGATAAGAGCATTTCCGAACTACGGAGACAGGTCAAGGATTTGGAAGAACAGGTTGAAAAGGAAAAGGCATTGCGGCTGCTCATAGAAGCAGATAAGAGACAGTTAGAGGTAAGAGCAGCAGCATCATTTCAGTTTTGAGCTTGCATTTTAGTTGTAGTTTTGCAATAGATTTACAGTTTTTCCACTTACTATTGCAGCTATTGAACATTTCAGTTACACTTATTTTGAAATGGGATTTTGCCTAGAAGGATGCTATACTTTTTTGGAATGACAAAGGCCAGCACTGTTGTTGATTTGCAACAGTCATCAATGTGACCATCCTTTGTACTAGACAACAGTGTTTATTTACATGTTCTCTTTGACAGCTGTCCTATTCTCTTATCATTTAGTTATCCTGTTTCACTTTCCAATTGTTATGCAACCACAATCTGACTAGAGTGCTCTGAATAAATATCTGTTTATGTTGTTGCCAGAAGGTCCACTGCCAACCAGACAAACAGAAATATTATTATTATTATTATTATTATTATTATTATTGTTATTATTAGACTGACAATTTCTTGTGTGCCATATTACCAAATGTCAGGAGCAAGAGCACATTACAGAGTCCAGCTATGGTCTCACAAATAAAATTAAGTAGCAGTAATCATATTAAAATAAAAAAGAGGAAAATTATTATTATGATTAATATGATGATGATGATGATTATTATTATTATTATTATTATTATTATTATTATGATCATCATCATCATCATCATCATCATCATCATCATCATCATCATGGAGACAACTTTTATAGTGCAGTGTGCATGGCAAAGTCAAGGTCACTTAACATATGTGACTTGTGATTGGCATTCATCCAAAGGCTTCTTTCTGTCTCTTATCTAATGGTACAGTGTTGTTCATGCTGCTACAGGCCTCCAAATTATGTTTGGAGTTTGTCATCAGCTTTTAGTTTGTTGTCAGGTTTTATTGATGTATTAGGGCCACTGATTAGGACCATCTACTTGGCATCTTAGTTTGAAGTTTTGGAGTTTGTAAGATGCCTCATATGCAGAATATTTCCAAACACCATTTTATTGCTGTGTGACCACAGTTGTAACAGTTTCAGGAAATTAAAGAAATTCAAACTTCCCACAAACACAGTGCTTACCAGTGAACAACAGTGACCAGTTTGAGTAGTCTTTATAGTATACATTCAGTTAAAGTTTCAGTTACAGTTAAAGTAAGAGAACAATAGCATTTCATGTCCTGAAGTTTTAAGCAATGCCAAGCATATTATCTGCAATGCTTCTGTTGATCTGTTACTGAGCTGGTGCACTGCGCCAAGCTTTCGGGCAGTGCTATAGAAATTCAATCTTACTTACTTACTTACTGAACAGTTTGACTCTGAGCTTTGTATCATTGAATGTAATGCACACCAGTGACGTCGCTAGGGTTGGTGTCACCCAGTGCGGTAAAATCGTGGTGTCACCCATTTAGACTTGGGACCTCTTCTAAATCTTTCTTATTTTTCCTTCTCAAATACCGTGACAAGCAAAAAAAAGGTCATCCTTGTTTGGTGTCACCCCCTAGATGGTGTCACCCGGTGCGGTCCGCACCCCCTCTCAATGCCACTGATGCACACCATCATCATCAAAAGTAGACCAATAGAGCATATCCAATTTTTTAAGATGATACTGTATAATTCTGAATCACTGTCCACTTGTATGCTGGCTTGTCATTCAAGGAATCAGGCCTTGGTCATGGTGGTCGTGGCCTAAGTTTTTTTAATGGTTCACCAACACTTGCACACCGACATTTGCGCGACGACATTAGCGCGTATTTCGAGCAAAGCACGAATTGCGCTATAAATTAAAAGTCATCTGTTCTTTAGTAACAATAGTCTTAATCATAACCCAAAATCAACTCTAACACTAACCCTAACCCCAACTATATCAACTAATATCGCGCAAATGTCGGTCGCGCATTTGACGAGTCACCTTTTTTATATTTATTTTTCCAGGTGCCTCAAGGGTTTAACAGTTTGTTTTAACTTGCTGATTGAGGCACCCAACAAAGGTAGTTGTGGTTACTTGTGAAGGAACTGAGTGAGTGGATGCATTCTTGGGTTGACTATAAGAGCTAGCAAACATTAGTTTTTTTCATGTTCTTGTTGTTGTGTATGATCCATATTATTTGGCTTTTCTTAGGAAATTAAACTTAACTTATGACTAAATTTAGCACGGATTAATTGCTCTGGTGTTTTTCTTTATTTCTTTCTTTGATAAGTTTTTCCACTGCACAGACTCTGGGGGGGGGGCATATGGTGCTTTTATGGTGACCAAAGTATTGATGTATGTTGATTGTGCATTGTTAACTGGAGTAATTAAGAAGCCATGTGATTCTCATCATGTTTTGCATCATATGAGCTCAATTGAACCCATTCAGATATAGATAACAGACATCAACACCAAAGTATTAATATCAGATGAGGTCATGTTACTCTTCTTTTTGATAGCTTTCTCTTTGGCACTTGATTATGAATATCACTTGATTAAGTAACCTTTCAGCACTTATAACACTCATCCCTAATTTTCTAATTGTAGGGTGATTTCCTGTAATAGAGTTTTATGACGGCATCGTGTTAAGTTAAGAATATTCAACCAGTGCTGCAGACCAGTGCATATGTTCCTGATGAAAACTGTTACTTTGAACTATGTCCTTGATCCTTAGACATGATTTTTATGTTTTTCATAATCATAAATAGCTACAGTCATATGTAACAAGACATATGGTTTAAAAATTACAATTATAATACTAGTATGAATTTGAGTTGATTTTTTTAAAAGTTTCAAGTTTTAACGTGTTTTCTGTTTCTGTTTCTGTTTTGGTGGTGTATCCAGTTGCGACCAATGGCATTGTCTGATCAGCAGACGGCAGCAAAGCCAATATTTGATGCTTCCAACAAGAACCAGACATCCAAAGTGATTCAATTACCAGGTCTTCATACTGAAGCTTGGCGAAGAGGTTTGGAGACGATTGTGGAGGCTATCAGACACGTGGAAGGTGAACAGGGAATGTTCGGTTCTGAAGAAGTATCTTGTCCACTGCAGCAGATTAGTTCGAATACGAACACGACCTGTTTACAACTGAAAGCAGCCAGTCCATTTGAATCTTCGTTACTTCTTAGCCAGCTTCATCCAGCATGCATAAGAGACTTGTCCAGCGGTGTATTGTCGCCTGTCTCTTTGCCAAGCCAAATATGTTTCACGCCGTCATTTCATAGACCATCACTTGCTGCCCCCAGCTCATGATGGTGTGTTGACAGTTTCTGAAACGAACTCTGCTGTATATGTTGGATTCATTCATTGCAGTGCTAAAATAGATCAGAAGTGAAATCTCAAGTTTCAATGGCTCAACTGAGCCATTGAACACGATATGTTCACAATATTCCAAAATGATTCTGGTCAAAATTACCTAACATAAACCACTGCTTTGTTGAAATATTGAAGTACAAGATTGAAATAAATGTAACAATATAAAAAATTTTGCCAACAACAGAAGAATTTTAAATGATCTGTTTGCTTATTAAATTTTCCTGTGTTATGCATGCTATTATTCATACACACACACACACACACACACACACGTGTATATCAGTAATATCACGCTACAAACACGTGTTTCAAAGCTGTCTTTGTTTCTGCAGTTGTTCATGGCCAAGGCATTACATAGAAGTATTCATGACCTGGAGCTTGATTGGGGTAAAATGCATTTTAGCTCTGAATGCACACATTTTCTTTTCATGGGTTGTCATAGAAAAGACTTTATCTAAACAATCATTGAAAGGAAACTCCAACTACTCTACAGTATGTGACCCAGGTATCGGAATGAGTGACTAAAGACTAATAAAAAGGGTCTTGCTCGAAGTAATGGAAGGCGAAAACATTGGAGGAAACCCGTGAAAAGAATGGGTAGGCATAAAAGAATGACGCAACATGGACATAGGCCTATATGAAGCATACAGTCACAAGCGGGTTCAAAGCTATCTCAGAAAACTAGGCTAATGAATGTGGAGAGTTACTACCAGGATACGATTTGTGGGGGGAATCTTCCCCCCCCCACACTGCCCAATTACATGCCTCCTACTGCTACATCCCCCACTGCTACATTTCCTCAACAACTGCATCCCCCGATTCCCCCAAGCTCGACATGTTCCCACTGCTCCAGGTCACAAATCCCACCTTGGTTACTAACAGGGAGTCTGTAACAGACGCCCTGGTTACTACAGTGGTTTTCACTTTAGCCTCCTAAACCACTTTGAATCACATAATACTGTACCGTAATTATTATGTATACTGTGCATTCAGTGGCGTCATTTCACACTTTTCTTGGGGGGGGGCGAGAAATTTTGTAAAATTTTCTTTTCAAATTTTTTTACTTTTTGGAAAATTTTTTGACCGAGTTAGTTTTAGTTTCAAAAAAAGGTCGACGACCTTTTTTTTTTTTTTTTTTTTTTTTTTTTTTGTCGTCTTTTTTTACGTTACAATATTACCCAAAAAATAGTTGACGACCTTTTTTTTTTTTTTTTGCTGCAGTTCTTTTTTTTTTCGTTACAATTACCCAAAAATAGTTGACGACTTTTTTTTTTTTTTTTTTTTTTTTTTTTTGCTTGTCGGCCCTTCTTAGGTTATTAATGCATTCGAAATTAATAAATTAATAATTAATATTTTCATTTCCTTGGGGGGGGCCACGGCCCTGTTTTTTTTGTTGTTGCACATATTAATACATTATAGATTAATATTTTCATTTCCTTGGGGGCCACGGCCCCAGCCCCCCCCCCAAATGACGCCTCTGTGTGCATTGTGTTAGTTGTTTTGTAGAATATACCTGTAATTATTTATATTGTTGCTGCCATCGTATTAAATCTTATTATTAGTATTGTTGTTGTTGTAACGGAGAAAAAGGCACTAATGCGAACAATAAAACAATGGCGAAAGAACTAGATTGGGCACATTCTAAGAGGAGACTCATTCAGAATTTCAGAACAATACTGAAGGGAAATGTGGGAGAAAGGCTAGCCAGAGAAGGGCCACGTCCGGTCACCGAGTAAATTTGGATGATGACTAAAGCCGCCTACAGTAACGGATTAAAGGAGCAAGCTGATGACAGAGAAGGGTGGCGCCGATGGGAACCAGGACCTGCTACCGGGCAGAGAACTTAGAACGTAGAAGAACAAGGACCAAAATCTGCAATTTTCCGCACTACCGTGGGTTAGCTATAAAGAACTAGGCCTATAGAAATTCACGAGATTTTACTTGCCTACTTTTTTTAACAGCACCTGCCGCTTGGTGCGCTAGAAACGCAAACAAGCCATTGAAGCCAATCGTGGCAATTTCGTGGCTATTAACTTATGTAATTTGGTCCTCGCAATGTAAAGAAATTAGGCAATTTAAACAGAGGCAGGTAATAATAAAGCTAAAAGTAATCACATACAACTACGCTGTCACACACATATGCGCCAATTTGTTCAGCGTTTCATTGGGCGATAATTGGTTATCCATACATTAACCTTCAATAATTTTGACTCTGACTCATAAATTAATTTAACATACAATTTATTATAATTATTATTATAAATACGCCACATGTCTAATAGTATTAAATTGGACCATTTAAGGCTTTATGGGTTTTCACCAACTGATTAAAATGGCGAGTTTCCGCATTATGTAACCCCCCCATTCCCTATGCGCCAAGAAATGACTGATTTGACGACAGAAAGGAACCCGTTTGCCCTCTATTTTGCTCACCATTTGGATTTTGGTTCGTATTACAGTGAAATTATGGCCAAAGTTTGGCTTTATTTACCAATTGTCCGCAGATTGCATAAACTCCGTATCCTGACTTGCACTAAGGGGCTGTCCATTAATTACGTCAACAATTTTTGGGCAATTTTGAACCCTCCCCGTTTAACCCCCCGTAAGATCAGTGACGGTACCCCTGAAAAGTTTAGGTTATTTTTTGCGGTGATGATACCATTTCCCCCTTTTTCCATTTCCCTTTTTGCTCATCAAGTGTCAAAATGAGGTGGGGATTACCTTTTTTTTAGCTTGTCAGACTTTTTTCCATTTGAAATAAATAAATTTTAAAATCCATGAAATTTCCTATTTTTGATTATGTGTAAAAAATGAAATTGTTGATGTCACCTTTTCTTGACCCCTCCCCTGTCAGCATCTGTCAAACTTTTTCAAACCCCCTATTTTGTTGACGTAATTAATAGGCATCCCCTAATGGCAATTATATATAATAATTAGAAAACAAAAAACACGTACTTGTAAACAATGAAATTGGAAAAATAAATTATTTTCAAATGATAAAATAAACTCATTATGTTTGAAGGAACTACTTTTGGAGAGATATAACAATACAAAATAAGAACAATTATTATGGCCAAATATAAGACATTATGATGTCTTATTTCCTCTGAGCTAACTACTTAAACTTGAAATGGATACCCTGCATATGAAATATAAGTACCGGTATTCATATTTTTTCATTCAGGTTAGAGACAGCAATTGAAACTTTTTAATAACAGGTACAGTTCAATTGACTTTTGACAATGATTCGTCAAATGTCACTATGCAGAAGGCTGCTTGTTAATAGTAGGAGAGAGGTCCCGAAAGTATGTGGATTTCTGCCTCGTCAATTATATCTATGCCAATATGATGAAGAACATTGGTCGATGCATTCACCTGTCATCTTTAGAATGTTTTCCTTCACAAAAGTAATGAAAGAAGACAAAGATTTACCATTAACTAAGGCCAAAGGCGAGGAGGCCAAAATTTGGGCACTTGATTCAGTTGATGAAGTTTTGAATGCTGCTTCTTCTGAGTTCTGTGTCAATTCTGTCAATCTGTTGTTGAAAAGATTAATAGAACTGCACTCTACTGATCCAAAATTACCGGTATATAGTTTTGTGAATGATGCCAGATTTATTCGTATTACTGATAATTTAGCAGAGAACACATCAAATCTGAGCTCTTTTGTACTTATTGATTCTCTTCACTCCCTTCTTCAGATGTCAAATGAGGATTCATATGTGATAAATAAGCTAGAAAAGGAGATTAAAGCCAAACTTCTTCGATTATCATTTCCTCAGTTGCTTCGAGTAGTGCAGATTCACAGAGCATCATGTGATACGAGCCTTCGACGACTGATGCTAGAGGAAGCGATGGTGAGTCTTGAAAGGCGTTGGGCAGAAATAAAGAGGGCTAAAGATTTGGTTTCTGTTTACTACTTGGCTCCAAATGAAAAAGAAAAACTGCTATCAAATTTGGAGGAGAAAGCTTTAGATCTGAGTGAACTAATGAGTGCCAGAGATATTTATCGCTTTTTATATCTCATGGCAAAAAGAAATCGCAGAAATGCTCCGGTTATGCGATCTCTTATTTACCACTTGAACAGATCGACACTTTCTCTTAGTTTGACCCATCTGGCCAATTTGTCGTATGCTTGTGCAAAGTTGAGCATTTATGATCCTATTTTACTAGGTAAAATTGTTACAGAAGTGCTTCAGTGTGAAGAAGGCGGTGCATTTTCTATGATATCTTTATCATCGATCCTGCATTCGTTTGGACTGCTTCGATGGCGCGATACAAATTTGATGGATGCTGCTGTAGAGAAATTTTCGGCGCGAGGTGTTTCACTACCCGTGGACTGTTGGGCAACCCTGCTGATAACAGCAGGCTCTGTAAATTATTTGCCACCATCTTTAGAAAAAAAAATGCCAGCTCTAATAGGCTGGCTTGGAGAGCTTCAAGAGTCAGATCCTCGTTTATGGCTGAATTTGGTTTGGAGTGTTGCAACTCTATCTGTAGTTGATGAATCACTATTCTCGTCAGTACTTTCGGATAACTTCATGCGCTCCACTAAAGGTTTGTAGACAAAGGACGCATTCATAATGATAATGCATATGCTGTACTTTGTGTAAATTATGTGATTTGAATATTTATAATAACCATACAGCAGTATTCTGTATACAATATGAAAAGAAATTTAATCAGGCCTTAGGAGAGGGGGGTGGTTGCAGCCGGAACATTGTTCCGGGGCCCATGGAGCTTGAAGGAGCCCGGGTCCGGTGATGGTTAGATCAATGCCATAAAAATACTGACAAGCAAAAAATAAGGTCATCAACACATTTTGAAACCTCTACTTCTATGTACTTATTACAACTACTTATAACTAAGGCCCCGGAATTCTGCTTTAAGAAAGACTGACAAGCAAAAAAAGGTCATCAGCTTTCTCACACACTTGTCAGGTCATGGGCCCGTGGCCATTTTTTTGTACTGGGGCCCAGAAATCCTTTCAGCAGCCCTGAATTTAATTGAGATACAGATTTGATTTTGTATAAAGCTGGGTGTAAAGTTTGACCATGCCTGTTCTTTTTTCTTCTAGTCAGCAACTACATGTGCTTGTATTGTGCTCAGTATAATTTATTCTTTTCTGACATTTTTTTGCTATTATTTTGCAGATGTTCACACATCGCAGGATCTGGTCGCTGCATATTTTAAACTTTTGAACGTCAATGCACTTGCTAAACATTGCTTGCCTGGTTACAATGGATATTTACTAAGTCACTCCACAATGGAGGATATTGTGAAAGAGGTAGGCAGTAATACAATCAAATCTCATTTATTGAACCTCAAGACATTTACAGTATTTTTCATTATATGTTGATTCTTCCAAAATGGAGATCCTTTTAGCCAAATCTGTCATTACCTGATTGTACTAACTGAGGGCATGAAAAGGAGTAAAATGTAAAAATGTCAGACTGATTTCCATTTTATATGGTTCACTGTTTTTTATTTAAAATTTTCTAGAGTCTTATGTGTTCTGGAGACCATTAGGCATTCAAGTACTGTTCCCATGGGTGTCAGTTTTCATTGTTGAAACTTTTTGAATGTTTGTTTATAGATGCCACCTCCACATCATGGGGGTTTAAGTGATTGTTTGTTGGATACTCTGTCCAATATGGCAAATTTAGGCAAATATACTCAAACCAAAGTGAAGACTCCAGCAGGATTTTTCATAGGTAAGGTACTTACATGTTGCAAAAAGTGTTAGTTAACATGATTTGTGTGCTGTAAAAAATGAATTATGAATAAGATTTTTATTATGATTAACAGAATAATCATGAATATGAATTTATTATCACTAGTGACCAAGTATTAGATGTAAAAAAGAAGTTTAGTCTACTATACCTTTATTATTTGTGCTTATTATTATGAGTTTCTATTTGGCAGTTGAACCATTTCAAAGTGATGCTCACCTCTGTTCCTTGCATGTTGAGGGCGATTTTTTAAACAAAGTTCACATCTGTGATCGAGATTTGTTTGAGAATATAAATGCTTGTATCAAATAAAACTTATTTTAAGAAAAAAAATAAAGAATGCAGGCATTAGTTTTTATTATATGAAATACCTTTTCTGACATATAATTTTTACTGTAGTTACTAATTTTAAAATTGAGCACTGGCCATTTGACACAAATATGAAAGATCCTTTGTCAATCTGAGCTTCATTAAAATTTCTTAGGAACTTTAATTCCCTAGCTTCTATGTCATTATAAGCTTACATACAGTAGGCCTATATGGCAATCAGAAGCTTGACACTTATAAGAGATTACATGTAGCTCCATTATACTTCAGATTATTATGTTTCAGATATCTAGTCATAACTTCATTGCATTTAACATTGTATTTATCTTAACATCACAGAATTTATCATTTATCGAGTCAAGTGTAATTTATTTTGAATCCTTTGATGTGACTTTAAATTATTCTGTTTTGTTGTTGCAAGATTTCTGAAAATATTGTTTTTTTTTGTCTCAGATGCTGTGTTAGTCATAAACTCGTCCGCTGAATTGCAGCCAACCAAAGCGCTTGCAGACTTTAGCTTCAGCACAGTTGACCTTCCACATGATTTACATAAGTAAGAAAACTTTCCTTAATCGCTTGCTTGTAAGAAGTTCTCTTGTGATAGCCTTCCTGCACCCGTAACATTTTTGACCAAGGTTATAAATTAAAATTTTAATAATTTCAGAATAGCTGTTCAACTCTTGGAATTTGGTGATATGACATGTGGCATGAGCACCCAACCAACTGGAAGGTGTGCCCTTGAAGCAAAGCTTATGTCTACTGCCGGATACAAGGTTATCCAGGTTTGTGGACTATATTGATTTTACTATTCATGGATATGCTAGCATCTGTATTTTATTTTCTGGAGCTAAAAGAGTTTATACAACCACAGTCCACTTAATTTTGTTTGGAAATTTGGTTTGTTAGTCTAACTATCCAAATTTTAGGGAAACATTAAGCACTCGATATGATCTGCGGATTACGAGTTTAATAAACATTATTGATTATGTAAACAACATTTAATCAATTTGACTGTGTCATATTAAATCATAGAGTGCACTTATATCGCATAATGTGCATTGTGCAATTTAGTGATGTCATGTGCATTTAAAAAAATTTCTGTGTAACAACTATGGTAACTGCTTTTGGCTATATGTAGCTTACTGCTGCAGATTCTAAGTTTAGTGGCAATGGCCTTACACTAATATTATGTGGAATATTTAAATAGGAAGTTTTTTGTTATTAAATATTCATTCATTAACCTCTTGCAGATTCCTTTCTCGGAATTCAGCATGACAATGACTGTGGCTCAACGTGTGCTGTACCTCAATGCAAAGCTTAAAGAAGCTCTCAAAAGTTCAGAACAGAGCAGTCAGAATCTAGTTTTAAAGCAACTGGAAGCAAAAATAAAAACAAGTTCTTCTCGATCAAACAAAAACTTGGCTACAATCCCAGAAAGCAAGGCAATCAGTAAACCTTCACAGTCGAACGAGATTGAATCAAAGACATCTGTGAATACGGAAAAAAGCAAGAAATCTACGGAACATTTAGCTAAGTTATCTATTAAGGATATTTTACACGATCCACAGCCATAAGTTGAACAGAACATAATCCTTGTGTTCTGATGAAATAGTGAAAACTAGAGAATCAAAGCAAGAAAGTTTTTTCACCACCAAATACATTGAAACAAAGAATCAGCTACAAAATCCCACACAAGACTCATCATGATAATTGAAAATTTGTATCTTTTAATTAGACAAGATGAAGAACAATGCATTTCTAAGGAATCATTATTTTCAAATTATAAGGCATTGATTGAAAATTAATGTTAAGATAAATTGTTAGAGCACCAGGTCTTGATCTGGTGGAAGTGGTGAGAAATAGAAGTTCAAGTTTTCATCTGTAACGTCTTCAACCTTTGCTGGATTCCAAGCTGGTTTCTGATCTTTATCAATGATAACTGAAAAATAGAATTCAGCAAAAATTCAGACTAGAAGCAGATTTGCAATGTTAAGTTATTTTAATAACATTTGGAAAAGAAGCTTTGGATGAAGCTCCACATGATATTTCATAATTCTACCATGTGTGTGCTGGACCAGCAGACATACTGTACAGACAGTAGCCGTCTGAAGCTGGGGCCCACAGTCCCATAGGGGACCGCCAAGGGATTACTTTCAAGATATCTTACCAATACCTCGGAACACAAAACACACTGATGGCTCTAAGAGTGCTGATTCCATTTGAATTTAAATTTGATGGCTAAGATTTGCAATATTCTTATTAACCCCTTAACCACGTATTTAACTGTAACTCAATGTAAAATGGACGGATATATCCGTGACGCCCAAGTAAGGGGTTAAATAGCCGATTGACAAAACAAGTACCAGTAGCCTATGTGTTAATTACAGTTAATTTAAAATTCATATTTTATAAGGCCTGCAAGTCACCACAAAAATTTCTAAGGGACCACCATGCAAGAAATCCGAAAAAGTTTGAGAACCGCTGGTCTGAAGAAAATAAAATGAAATAATCATATATGTGTGCATTAAAGTAAAACATACCAGCTCTAACACCTTCAAAGAAGTCGTTGCCAAGCATGGTCCTCTGACTGAGCCTGTATTCCATCTGAAGGACTTGTTGAAGGTTGAGTTTGGCACCCTCCTGCAGCTGACGCAGTGTTACCTTCATTGACGTAGGAGACTAAATTTATAGAATACAAAACACACACACACACATATATATATATACATATATATATACTCATACACAGTATATATAATATATATAAGTGTAATATCTACTGAAGGATGTATATGTATAATGTATTTATAAATAAATATTTAATTCAATTCGTAAAATTAATCCATGAATTTGTCCAAATGGTTACCTAATTTATATTTACAATCTTTATGATATGGAGACAGCCCAACAATTCAAATTTTGTTCTCTTACTTTAAGCAGCTTTTCAGGCTTAGGAATTCAATAGAGCATACCATTTTCTTAAGAGTTTCCAGCTGTTCTTTTGCCCAGTTGGAATTATCTTGCTTAAGGTTCTCAAAAATTTCTTCTACTGTTGCACCACCAAACAACTGGTTGATTTTATCAAGATGTTGTGTAAGGATGAATGGTTTGTCTTTATCAGTCACACACTAACAGGAGCATAACAACTGATGATGAATATAAAGTAAAATTATAATAAATGATGTTAAACTAATCAATTAATTACATTAAATGATATGATTATTGTGATCTAAATATTTCTAGAAACAAATTCAAAACCAGGAAGCACAAAAGACTTTCACCTGAACAAAAGTTTAAGATAGGCATCTGCAATTTCAGCTACTCCTAAATATGAAACATCTATCAGTATAATACTAACAATAATAATTATCTTTTAAAATTGATAACATTTTTACTTCTTATTATAGATATAAAGTCTTGGCTATAATAAGCAATTGGACCAATCAATAGTACTCATAAACTAACTGCAAAGGATTAAGCAAATATCAGAGATCAGAGTCATAAAAAGCGGATTCATAGTTCATTCTTTCAAATTCGATATAACCATATACAGTTGTCTTTGTAAACATAATACTGGCACTAATTCTTTGGAAGGGTTAATGAATTGTGAACGTAGTGCACTGAAAATCAGTGGAGTGAACTTGCCTGGCTGTGGAATGTATTTAGTATTTTGTCCACATCTTTAGGAGCAGCAGTCTTCAGTGCAAGCAGTTCACATTCTAAAGCAGAAAGCTAAAACAAATTTCAATAAATTAACTAAATTTTCACATTCCCATATCATTTAAAAATTCTGTGTATAATTAAATCTATAAGACATTGCTATATGTGCATCAATTTTACATTTATGTTACAAATAAATGGCCAGTAAAGGGGCTAATATCCTACCAAAGATATTCTAAACAGTCAGAATAACTGGTAATACACAACAAATGACCAAATTGCATGATAAAATAATGTAATAACCTTTGAAGAATCTACAAAATGAGTAGCCACTCCAGCCCAGAAAACATCTCGACCTTTTAACCGGAAGCCTGTCAATGCAAGGTAGATGCCCAATTTTCCTGCTAAACGTGGGAGAAAGTAGCCTCCTCCAACATCCGGAAACAGTCCTATCAACAGAATTTCATTCAGGCATATAAAACTGAGTATTGTGAATACACCCATTGTGTTAATATACAGTATTTTAACTGATATGTAGCAAAACACCTCAAAGTCCCTATATCAATGTAAAACAGTCTACGCATCATGAATGTCAATGCAGTTATAGTGCTTTCTATGAACGTTATTTGCAATATAAACTGGTCTACAATGTTGTAAGAAAACTTTCTCACAACATACACAAAGCCCAACCAACAATATAACTTGATATTCTCACAGCCATCATTTGCTGCTTAATAAAAGTCATTAAGTACATTTAAACTATTATAGAGAATAGTAAACAGTATGCTGATGGTCAATAAATGCCACCAATTAGTAATGGTATGTGCACCAGATTAATATTAACTATGGATAGATTATATCATTATATCATGCTTTGGGATTGCACTTATTGTACAGTGGATTGTAATACGTTATGAAAAAGTGTCTTTATTAGTACTTTATTATTATTATTATTATTATTATTATTATTAAAAATAGCAACTGAGGATCTAAACATCGGAGTGAATTGTAGTGGAGAAAATATATCAAACCTCAAATTTGCAGATGATGTAAACTCACTTGCAGGTAATGCACAAGCTTTACAAAGGCTCACAGATCAAGTAAATCAAACAGGCAGAAGATTTGGACTTAGAGGGGTGGGGGGTTAATGCAGCAAAACTAAAGTAATGGCAGTCAACAAAAGAGAGAAAAGTATACACATACCATTAGTAGGAAATAATATAGCACAAGTAAATAATTTTACGTACGTTGGAGGAGAAATTACAAGTGATGGAATACACGAACAAGACATTAAAAAGAGAGCAGCAAAGGGAATACAGACAATGGGAAGACTTAGGCATATTTGGAATGCAAAAGAAATAAAGATCAGCACAAAAATTCAAATATTCAACACTATCATTGCACTACAAATACTACATAGATAAGAAACACGGATCTTAAAACGAGCAGACAAAAGCAGACTGCTAGCGACAGAGATGAGCTGCTTGTGGAAGATCTTGGGAGTAAACAGACTACTGTACAAAGAATAAGAAATGAAGACATCAGAAAAAGACTGGAGATGCAAGAGGCAATAAGAGATAAAATCAGAAGAAGACTTGTAAATAGAATGAAAGACAACAGACTTCCATATATAAAGCACTCTACACATACAAAGAAGGCAAGAGAGGAAGAGGAAGGCCCAGTAAAAGCAGATGGATACCATTAAAGAAAACTTTGAAAGATACCATATATCAGCAATTGATGGAAAGAGACTACCAACAAGCGCTCTTGACCCTAGCCTCCTATGACAATAACGCTATATAAGTTAGCCCATAACTAACTAACTAACTAACAGAAAAATATAAATGGAGAAGTTTCATTTCTAGCTATTGCCGCTAAAGAGCTTACAGAAAGCAACTATGATGATGATGATGGATAGATTGGCAAAGCAGTTAATATCTCAACCACTCATCAGCAGCTAGTAGCACAGTTAATACAGTATCTGTCATACCAATAGCTGTTTCTGGCATTGCAAAGAGCGTTCTTTCTGTAGCAATACGATAGCGGCCATGAACTGAGAGTCCAACACCCTGTAACAAGCACAGCAGAGCAACAATGAGTTGATAAATGTTATATATGTCTCATAATCATCTTGAAATTAGCCAACTGCAAATTTAATAGTTCATTTTGGTTAAGGGTATCAAAACATACGACCATCAGTAAAAATAAATCTCAGGCAATGATCCTAGATGTTACCCTCTAAACCAGTGAAAAGGCAAGCAAATTAATCTGAGGAATTTGTTTTATTTCACTTTTACATATTCAAGTGTCTTACCCCTCCCATTGTGATGCCATCAATCACAGCAATCCATGGCACCTTGAATGTTCCTAACATTAAACAAATATGATGCAATAAAGCAATGTAATTAAAATTCAACCTAATTATTGCAAAACATGTACAGCTGTGTGTTGAGATGGAAAGTAATTTTAACTTTAAAGACAATTATCTAGAAATTGTAAAAGTAGATAATTGAATTAATAGACTTAAAATTCTACATGCCAATTGCATTGTTCAGAATGTATTCTTCTCGAAAAAAATTCTGTTGAACACTTTTGTCAGACTTTGACTTAGCATCAGCAACCTCTAAATACATGCAACAGTAAGAAAATAAAACATATCGAGCACAAACAAAAATCTCCAGTCAATTTGATCCTAAGAGATATAGAAAATGGCAAAGTTATGGTAAAGCTTCAGTTTAAAATTAAGACCATGCATACCTGCAGTTCAGGACATCTTTGATACAAAATAAACTAATTTAACGTGACATGTTTAGTATTATATCTTGAGTGTTAAAAAATTAAAAGGATGGTCAGGAATCAGCACCAATAACATGACCAAAAATGTTGATGTTTCAAATCTGAAATTGAATTACCGGTATGTATGGTATCATTTAATATGAGTTCAGAAATAGTACAACATAATAATTTCTGCAGCTATTTAACATGATTTCAGCTAGCATGAAGTCTTTATTTTAAAATACACAATAATAAAAATGGATGAAGTGAGTTTATAATACTAAAGCTATACCTCTTATATCTCCTCCTGCACAGAATGCCTTTTCTCCAGCGCCCTTAATGATTACAAACTTGACCAAAGATTCATCGTTCCATTTCTGTAAAGAATGACTTCACTACAAAATGCAAGTCTATCCCCAGAAATTAAACCTTAAATGCTCATTTAATTACACAGAAATATCATTTAATGAGTATTTTTCGGAAAGAGAAACCAATCTGAATGACTATACTGATGAATTATTCATACATTGTCCTCATCTGAGATAGATTTACAGACATCTTTCAAGTTATGCTGGACTGCTTTAGCTTCAAAGTTATATTCTGCAGTTTCAATCAGTGTTGTGTTGGAGCAAATACTTATTGCAATGCTGCCTGCCAACTATAAAACTCATCTTGCTGAGGCATGCACAATGCCTCATCATCATCATCAAACATGACCATCATTGCCAGCAGAATATTTAACATTGTACTATGGAAGGCATATGTTAACCCTTTTCCCGTTTGCCTCGAGAATACCGGTACTCGTCCATTATACATTACATTACAAATAAATGAACGGTAAAAGGGTTAAGACAATGTCATGGCAATTACCATAGGTCAAAAATTTTACACCTGGTCCAAAAGAACAAAACAATACAATACCTTAATCTCTGGATATATTTTCCGGACCATCGCAAGGTTAAGAGAATTCAGAGCCTTTGGACGGTTCAATGTGATGACTCCTTTGTCACCAATTCTCTCGATAATCACATCATTTGCAGAAGAAGCAGCCGATGACATTTGCTTCAATGTCTGCGACAATCGCAATGAACAATGGCAAAAGTACAAGAAAGAAAAATGACAAAGGCTTTGGAAATCCTACAATAACCTCATGTAGCTTTGACAATCTCCGCTTCTTATATTTCGACGGTGATATATAAAAATCAAGAGCAAAGTACTTTTTCAAAGCCACAGAATATAATAATTACCACATGAGTCTTTAACACTTTTATCCTGCGAGCAGCTCTGCAAACATGAAAAATAATATAATGAAAGTGGAAAATATTTTACGAAAAATATTGCTTCCCTAACCAAACGGCTTTGGGTCAGTAATAAATTCTGATTCAAAACAAATAAAAAAATCAAACATAATTAACATTATTTCTACTGTTTGCTGGAACTTTCATGAAAAATCCAAAAATGTTATGAAATATCTGGAATATGCCATTGATACATTTGCGTTGTATGCCATTTCAAAGATATATAGTTCAATGCAGTTACCTGGAAATGGCGCTGACTGAAGGACTTAAAACTTTCATTGACATTCTGGTCTAATGAGAGCAGATTCTGTAAAGTTCTAATAAAAAAGCCCTAATCAGATTCACAATGCTGCCTAGTATAAAAGCTCATACAATGAAAAAACTCTGCAAACACAGACTCAGGTAATTAACACAAACTCTTGGTTAATGCAGATCAGTTTATGTGGACCATTCAAAACTAAATAGGCCTCTTCTGACTCAGATAACAAAAACTTTCAGGTAACACGTTTCTTATTGTCAGAGTCGATGACGTTTTACTGTCTGGAGAGAGGACTAAACTATGAATCCACCAACTACAATAAGTCAAGTTGCTGTCTTGACTCCTCAGTTCTTAGTCTTTAGTACCTCTCCACTTGTCAGTTAGGAGAAAAGTGTCATGTGAAATAAAGCTTTACCTCAGTCTTGTAAGACCCTCATAAACTACTTCTTGCCATGGACATATTTCCAAAACGGATAGTTTATAACTGCTTTCTAACTTCGTACAAATTTCAGAATCACCTTCATCCTCTCATCATACTTCTATTCTCCTTTTTAATTTAATACTGTTATTGGGCATCATTCTTCTGGACCCATACTCTTCCAATTAGCATTTCCTCCATAGTCTGTCTTGCTGTTTCCCTCTGGCTGATCTCTGGAATGATCTGGTCTTTTGCGGATGGATTTGAAGTACCATCGATTGACACCTTTGAGTATTAGAAATGGTGCTATAGAAGTGCATAATAATAATAATTATTATTATTACAAGTCAAAACATTATGCCTGCATTTTGGTATATAGGTTGATTCTCATAACCAGTCTGTAGTCATATAGGCTATATATACTTGACAGGGACAGTGATAAAAATTATTGAGAATTTGCAGTGAATGGAAGAAGTGCATGGTCTGCATTGAAAACAAATCAATGAATAGGTACATGATAAGTCAGGTATGGAAAATGGTTTCTGGAATCCAAGAAATGATGAAACTTTCCTATTTTGTCTTACTTGGCCCCCTAAACCACTTAAAATCACATTATTATTACTATATTATTATCTGTACACATTATTAAAAGTTAAGGCTGGGATTTCTGATCAAGCCCTTCTGTGGTTTGCATCCTATCTCTCTAACCAATCTCAGATGATTGTTATGGAGCATTCCCGCTCAAACTGGTTTCATGTTCCTTTTGGTGTTCCCCAAGGCTCGGTGGTTGGTCCTCTGCTGTACATACTCTATACTGCTGACCTTTGCTCTTTAATTAGCTTGTTTGGCTTCACTGTACACCTCTATGCTGATGACATTCAAATTTACCAGCATTGCCCTTACTCTTCTTATACTGAGCCTCACTCAATCTGTAGACAATGTAATTCCAACTCTTTGGATTGGATGTTTTTTAATAGACTTTGACTGAACCCTGACAAAACTCAACTTATCTGGCTTGGTACTAAACATCTGCACTAAAAAAATTGATAGTGACTTACTGAACTCTCTCTTTCCCAATCTATCTTTCTCAAATTGTATCAAAAACCTTGGTATTTACTTTGACAGTAACTTGACCTTCAAAGAGCACTTTGCTAGACTCTCTCGAGCCTGCTTTTACCAACTTAGGCAAATTAGGGCTATTCGTTCTTTGCTTTCTTTATCTGCAGCCAAATCTCTGGTCCATGCTTTTGTGGCGAGTAGGTTAGACTATTGCAATTCTCTTTATCTTGGTCTGCCCAAAAGCCTGTTTTCCACTCTGCAATCAGTCCTAAATGCTGCAGCTCTTCTTGTGGCTAAAGCTCTTTGCTACTCTAGCATCTCTGACTTTATGCTTAACACCCTCCTCCACTAGCTTCCAATTTCTGACCACATTAAATTCAAACAAGTAATTATTGTTTCTGCAGCACTTTGAGGTCAAGCACGGTCTTACATTACTGAGCTTTTCAAATCGCTCTCTTCCACTGCTCATCGCCTGCTCCGCTCCACTGATCAGAATAATGTTTATGTCTCCAGATCACGCACTGCTCTTACTCAGCGTCGGGCTTTTGCAGTGACTGGACCCTCCCTTTGGAATGCCTTGAACCCATCCATTCGGGAAACACTTCTTACTCCCTCGCTATGCTAAATGCGAAAGCTAAAGTCTCACTACTTTACCCTGCGACTCCAATGCCAGGAGAGCCTCTGAGTAGAAATAGAAGAGGCGCTATACAAATGCCACATTGCATTACATTACATTACATTAAGCATTGTCCGAGGCGAAACGCATCGAGGACTAAAGGGCACGTAGGGATTTTACTTGCATACATACCAAATGCAGTCGAAGGATGATGAGAAAATTACACTATAAACTGTAAAGTAGCGAAATCTCTGGAGTGAAAATTTCTTTAAATATCAGTTAAAACATTTTCATTTTGCAATCTCAACAGAACTTAAATACAGGGATCAAAACAGCAACAACACCTGCCCTCAGTTTTGTCAGAGCCATAGAATTTAATAAACACTACAAAAGTCACAAACAGCTGTGAGCAAACTTTGTTCACAAAGGTCTAAATCTTGTAGCTACGTTCTCCTCGAGAGCAACACTTGGTATTAATGAAATGATATGTCTGTATTAAGAAGAATTATGTTCTGTAAATGCGTAGATTGTAGCATTAGGATAATAACATAGAAATTCGGCAATTCTTTTTAAGTCTGACAAGTTGACAACTGAGATATGATGACGACGACGACGATGATGATGATGATGATGATGATAATAATAATAATAATAATAATAATAATAATAATAATAATAATAATAATAATAATAATAATAATAATAATAATAATAATAAATAGCAATAAACATTTCCGGAATATTTCCGAAAAAGTACCGTTATTTTTTAGGAAATTTTCGAAAAAATTCTGCAGGAAATTTCCGAACTCTTTTTTTAAACTCACAACCTTAGTCATGACTTCTGAACCCTCAAGTTATTCGCAGCTAATGTACTTTGGAGGAGTCGAAGTTTGTTGTTATCTTCTGCGCACATATAGTCTTTCGGTAGAAACCAAGTGAACGGGAACGCAAAAAAGAAACTCCGGAGATGTCCCTTTGCGTACAGGAGGCAGCATGCTCGTTGATATCACGTAATATTTGATTAATATTGGTGAAATTTTCTCTTTTGACTAAATATTCCACTGTCGTCTTTCATCGGTAGACTGCCGTCTTCCATCGTCGGCGTCACAGGGTGACAACGATCCCCCAACTGGCGATCGAGTGACCCATGGTTTTTCCTCGGAGTGAGTCACCCACGGTACTACCTCTGATTTATTGACCCTTGCCTGTAACGATCACTTCATGTCAGATATGGGTCAGATTTGGCTGTTCTAGTATTTTATTGACCACCTAGGAACAAGTTGCTGGCACATTACTACTCTAGAAATGCTATATACATACAGAGAATATTGCTCACCTGTTTGCCTAACCACTTGGATCATTTCTGTCAGTTTTTCTCACCGTTGAGTATCGTATTGAAGCAGAATCTCCCCTAACAGGCCTGGATAAAACACTGGAACCACTGTTTTCTTTGTCCTCTAGTATGGTTGTTTGTCTTCTTTTTCTTTACATATACATATACAGTATATGCACACAACCTGGTATTATATATAATATTTAAATGCCTCATTCAGTTACTGTTTAACAGGTGCAAACTTAGACATGAAAGCTGCTTTTAATAACTTGTCCAGAACAGATTTATTGGAAAGCTCTTTGCTCAAAGTAATGTGGCATTGTAGTTATCTAATTTGTTTTGTGATGTATATAATATGAGGTTTTACTTTGTTCAGAAATTTGCTGATTGAGACGTGAATCTGTGATGCTTGGGTATTTTTGAATGACTCATCGGTATCCAGCAAACAACATTTGTCAGTTGCCATCTTGTGGGTGCCATGGCTTGTGTACTTTGTACAAGTTCATTGAATATATTTACACGAAAGGTTTAGCTCTACTTTCTCTATATGTTAATTTTGATAAATAGTTATATCTGTTGTAGTAAATGAAATGCACAGAGTTTTTCACTGGAGTAAAGCCCTAGATTTTATGATTATTATAAATGTTGCAATACCAAGTCATTGCATGTGCTGCTTTTGCAGTGATCTAGGGCAGCAGAATAGGAATATAAGCAGTCTGTCTACAGCATAGAATGCTGACTCGATGAAGCATCAAAACATTAGTCTTATAAACTCTTATTCAATTATGCCAAAATTGATATATGGCAGAAGGTCATTACTCTTATAAGCCAAAATAAAAAAATAGTGGATCGTTTGATTTCACTGTATCATCATGGCTATTTTGAAAGCTGAGGTTGCTTGCAAAACACGATGTTACATTTGGAGCCTTATGACTTCACCAGAAGTTCTGCCAGGGCATAGTCTAAATGCCTCTTATTGCAGTCTAGAATCCATCAACAAGTGCATAAGGTCTTTTTGCAAAACATGTTTCACTTTAAGCAAAAATTACGAGAAAGTGACACTGCCTTTTTAGTGATTGCAGCTAAATGATGAAATCTATTTAGCTCATGTTTTCTCACAATCTGGTAATTCCTTGTCTTCTTTCTTGGCTTTTGCTAGACTGTCAGTTCTAGTATTAGTGGTTTCAAAAACAACTATTTGTACAACTCTAAGCATGAATAAACTGCTTCATGTTCTATTTTTGTTTGAGTTATATATTTGTGTTTCTTTTTATCACGTTGCACATCTGGTCATTGGAAATGTTGTTGTGTGTTGCAGAAATGCTCACATTGTCAGAGAGTTCACTGCTCAAAGTGTTCTCATCGATTTTTGTCGGCAAAGGTCTGCGCTTTCTGCTTCCGACTTCTATCGCTGAGTTTCAACCGCCAGGACCTTGATCAGTACACCGTAAAGGAGCTGCGCCACTTTCTCATCCGTTGCAATCGTTGCACAGACAGCTTCAAGGAGCGGGCAGACCTTGTAGAGGCTGTGATGAAGTTGAAATGTCCTCAAAATCAAGCTTCGGACGATGCCGAACATGTGCGTCACGTGCAACAATTGAAGGTTTGAGAAATGAAACTAACAATGTATATATAGCAAGCATTGCCATTTTGTTAGCGACATGGCAAAGTTGTGTGCTTTTAAATATTTGTTATAGCATATTAATTATTTCAAATTTGGCTGGAAAATGCTAATGCATTTGCTAGATAGATAGAATTATTTCAGTATTATCGTGTGACATTTTGAACCATTAGAGGTGCTGTTAACTTTTATATTTGATGTGCATGTCCTCATTAGATGGAAGAATGCCGATGTATTCTCTCTTTTAAATCTGTCTTTGTCTAGGTGAAAAGTTTATGTTTGTGAATTCATTAATTATAATTAATTCATTAATTTGACAGCAGCATTTCATTTTACAGCATGGTGGCAGTAGGGTCGTGAAGGCTGGAGCCTTGTCAATAGCTAGTCAACAGTTCTGTAGGGGTTTTGATTTAAGTGGATCTGAAGTTTGTTCAATTTCATGTCTCTAGCCACATGAAATACTTGCATTATAGGATCAATATACAAATTTTTCGATAGACTTTCAAGATAATCACTTTATTTTACAAAAGGCTGTGTAAACCTATATTTGAGAAAAGCTACCAGTAGATTAAAGATGCTGCATTATCCATTCTTCCGAGCCCTCATAAGCCCAAAGCTTAAGGAACAATCCAGGCATATCCCATATTATGAAACCTAGGCTGAATTTTTACAGGGATATTATTGGAACGTGCTTTACTTTTTGTATTGATTATGATGGCATGTTTGATGCATAATTTTTTTCTTAAGGAAAGAATGACAAGAGAAAATTCAAATGATAGATCAACTGCTTCATCATCTTCCACAAGCCCATCATCTGCTGATGGTTCGAACTTGGCGTCTGCGCATGTCGCATCGTCACTGTCATCATCTTCATCATCACCTCGGGTTGATGAGGACAGTAATGCTTCATCAGGATTAGGTGATGAGTCGTCTCCAAGTGCCTTACCAACTGAGTTGGAACCAGCTACGGATGGAGCTGCCTCATTTACCTCAACGTCAGAAGTCTTGTCAGGACCCCCTGAGGCTACCAGTTCTCTTAGTGCTGGTCAAGCACCTAATTCAGACTCGGTCTGCTTTTATATTTTTAAAATTTTTATCGTGAATAGTACGAATTGCTTAACCTGAATTTTAAAACAGTTTTCATTACAAGTGATCAATTTTGTCAGGACACCTTCCTATAATCATAGCAGAATCTTATGCCTGTTGCTTGCAGACTGACAGTCAAATAACATTCATGAAGTTTCAATTGAGATTGTGTGGAAAATTTGGAAATTTAAATAATTCTTTTGTTATTCTAATTTAATTGTGTTTTTTTGTGCTAGTGGAAAAGTTGAATTTATTGAATTCTATGATACTTTTAAGCAACTTGTCAGCTGTATATTTAGAAATTTGTCAGGGTTTTAATACTAAATTACTCTAGTCAGTTAATTAAATTTATAATTTTTAGTGCTTAGATATCTGCACAGAACCAGTACTTAATTTTTGTCTTGCAGCTGTAAGACAATAACAAAGTAAGATTTTAGACCACAGACTTATTTCCCTCCTAGGCAGATACCGGTAATTCATTACAGCTCTAGTCCCAAAGTTTCAAACGGGTGTTAATTTCTTTTCATTGTACAAGTTTTGCTTATTGATGTTTATATTTGTTGTTTACTGTAAGGTATTTGGCACACCCAGCCGACGAATGACTTTGAATCAGTTGTCAAAGGAGGAAGACATTGATGACTTGTCTGTGCGTCAGCTGAAGGAATTACTTGTTACAAATTACGTTGATTACAAAGGCTGCTGTGAGCGGCAGGAACTTATGGAACGAGTCCGCAGGTTATGGACGGATGATCAGAAAAATAAAGGAATAAGTGAGATAATTTCCTCCTAGGCAAATTTATGAGATTTGGATTTGACAAGTTTTATCAATGAAAATCTTCTCTGTACATTTTGCCTTCTATTATAATTAAATGTTAATTCTGAATTTGTGTGTCAGGCTGTAAAAGGCATCTGGTCTTAAAACTCCTTTACTCAGACTTTTTAAAGATGGTGTGTTTTACCAGAATGCTGCACATATATCATCACTTTTGATTGATGTGTGCCTTGTGATAGTTAAAATGTTAAGCTTATTGTTTAAAAGATAATTATAGATGCTTTTTTGCCAGATGTAATAAAATTATCCTAGTAATGTTTGCTCTTATTTAGGTTGTGCTGTTTATTATCCTGTAGTATCTGAAGAGCAAAGCAGTTCAGAAATCGATCTGTGCAAAATATGCATGGATTCTGTGATTGACTGCATTCTCCTCGAGTGCGGCCACATGGTTACTTGCACGCAGTGTGGAAAGCGCATGGCTGAATGTCCCATATGCCGTCATTACGTTTCAAGAGTCGTCCATGTTTTTAAAGTTTAACTATTTAGTACAGTGTTGGCTGTATTTTGATTTAACAATTTAAGGGTTTTAAAGCTATTCTATACTTGTACTTGTTTCAGTGATGGAAATTGATTTTAGCAACAGGGGGTTATGCCAATGTAGTACACCGAATTAGGGTTACATAACTTACACCTATTTTTGTGAGGGGTGAATTGTTTATTGTGCATACCTTGGAAACTAAGAAGGGAAACACTGTCCTTTCTCAATTCCACTCCCCAAATTTCCATCCATGACTTGTCCTGCTCTTAGTCTGTTATCATATTTGTTTTGGCTGACACTGATTATGATATATATCATTAAAAGGCAAAAGGGTGATTGGTACTGCTTATGTTATCATGTGTGCCGAATAAATAAGTAGGATAAGTGAGTGGTGTATAAAAGGGGCCAACGATTAGTATGGCACAGCTTATGTAACAAGTGGCACATGATGGGGAACCAGAAATAGTTAGGATTGTGTAAATTGCAAAAAAAATTTATTTGATGCTTTCTTTCCTTTCTGTTTTAGTCACTGCATTTTCCTTGTTGTTTACAAGAAAAGCCAAGCAATGAATAGGCATTTTATCATCACTTCTATGAATGACTTTCATATTTATTTAGTCAAACATGTAGGTCTAATATGAATTTTTGTTTCACTTTAGGATATTTTTAAATGATGGAAAGTATTCAGTGATGCAAGTTGACATTTGAGTAAGATATGTTTTAGTAAACAAACTGTTGTCAGCAAATGGCCCGCTATAATAATAATAATAATAATAATAATAATAATAAGTTTAAAGTAGTTCAGGAGGTTCTGCCCTGTGTGAGAACCACAGTTGTACCCATCCAATCTAGTATGCTATAGTACTGAGGTTTAACTGTATGCCCTTGATCATTATGAGATAATCAGATAAATTTTATATATTTTGTGAAAATACTGTTTAGCAAACTTTTGCACAATAACTAATAATGTTATAGAACTTTATTATAATAATTTTTAGCTCCTATGTTTGCAATTGTTACATATTTATAAATGTCATTTGAATGTGTATCCTACTTTTAATAATATTTCATATGTAAATACCAAGAAAGGCTCATTAACTTTCCAGATTGGTTAAGTACTGTCTACTAGTTAAGGATTTATCAGGCTTTGTTCACGATATTTGTTAAACATTCCATATCAGGATGGCAGTAAAATGGCCAATTATCATTGTTTGTTATCAATGCATTTTGTTATATACAGTACAATTAAATTGTGCAAAATATTGTTAACCAGAATTCCTAGTAAGTTTTGATCGAAATGTCATGAGAGACTGGTGGAGTGGACCAATGCTGGAAGTGAATCCCATATTCTAGGCCCAGCCACTGAAAAATGCACAAATGACAATCACAATGTTATCAATAATATAAATGATGTTCATCTCGTTTCCAAGTGGCTTTGTAGACCCTATTTAATAAGTGGAAGACAAAGCTTTTCAAACTGTCTTTCTTCATAGGCCGATCTACAGGGCACGGGAACACTTGTTCCCAACCCACCCCAAAAATTAATTTGGTGGTTTCTCGTCATGACAAAAAGCCAAAGTTATACAGGCATAAATAAATAAGCGAATGTCATCTTTTCTTCCCTTTGGGCTCATCCATATAGTACGTATGCAAAAAAGGCATATTTTCAATGGATGGATGGACCCTTTCTATAATTTAACAAGTTGCAATCCATATGGAAAGGAAGCGACAAGGTCCTGATCTTTTCTCATAAGCTTATAATTATAATAATAATAATAGCAAAATTTCTCTTAAGCGATTGTCATCTATGTGTTTGTGCAACCATTTAAGGCACATTTCTGGGAATTGTTTTTAAAATGTCATTACTTATCCGAATTTTAAAATATTAAATTATCGTTTTGCCACAAAGAAATTATCTTATTAATCCTTAGCTTATTTTGAGCATCCTCCTTGTGAAAATGTTAGTGTTTTGCAGACTGGTAATACAGCAACTCCATTACACTAGGACTACAATGTCTATATCCAGCTGCCATGTGACTGAATGAACTGGTGTTGAAAACATAACTGGTTGCAGTATCTGGAATAAATTTGCCTAAGCACCCTCAAATCAGAATACTGAATTAAAATATTTAATTTCAGTTACTGTCCAACACTTTCTAGTACTGTATGTCAAATCAATAAATATGTATCGAGTTCTATCAACTGAGAAGCTGTAAGTATTTATTATAACAGTAAGCGTACATTGAAGAACAGAGATGGAAATCACTGATAATTTGGTTACGTTGTAATTTACATGTACTGGAATCAAGCAATAGCAATAAACAGAAATTCAGTTGACTAACTGCATAGAATAAGCTGGATGACCGCTTCAAACTTGAATAACTGCAAAAATATTTACTATAGTCATGATCTATAAAAATATCTCTAATCAGGTCAACTGAAAGAGTTGAAAGATTTGAAATTACGCGTCAAATGAAGTCCAATGTCTTGGGAAAAGTGGACTGGTTGCAGTGCTTAGTGTATATATATAATTGCAGTAGCCAGTTGGAACCCTGTGCCTATACTGGCTTCATTCTCTAACAACAGGAACATCCCGATCCTCCTAGTGAATTCTGCCGTACCCTGACGATGCTGTACAGTGAAAAAACATTAATTTGACAGTTTACTAGTCTAACAGTCCTACTAAATTGCATACAGATGTTTATAAATCACAGTATGTTTTAATAATTTAGCATATAGCTGCTTCTTAAAACAGACCATTGCAAATTATGTACTAAGCATTTACGGCTAAATTCTAGATTAACTGTTAGAGAAACTTTTAGCATCCAAGATATTTCATGTAGCTCGGTAATGTTTTGATGTTCTGCTTATCATCCACCAGCATTTCACTTACAAGATTTGTTTGAGGTGTCTGATAAAGTTGCCTTTCTCCATTTTGGCTCGGCTTCTTTGCCACGGGAATAATAGTCTTGATAGCCACTTGAAGCACTGCCAGCCCTTGACGCAACGACTACAGTTCGGGCAACGGTGGATGCTTCTTGCCGCGTCGGTTGTGGCTGAAATAGGGATTCGTTGTTCAAGACTTTTGATGCTCTGTCAAGGCAATGATATGAAACAAGACGTTGTATACCTTTTTTCTTACTATGAAAATATTTCAGCACAAATTCTAACATTCTAGGGGCCGTCCATACAGTACGTACGCACTGAGGGGTTTGAGATATAGGCGATTTTGCGTATGAAAGCGTACGGGGGGTCACGACTGAATTTGTACGTATGCACAAATTCAAATTTATAAATAGGTATATTCACACAAACATTTGATTTGAACACAATAATTTTCTCATGGTCAAACAAAGGGTCCCAAGTATTGTTCCCACGGTTATTTAAATATTAAGCACCTTTAATTTAATAGTAAACAAATGATTTTTGACTATGGTCCAAAATCAATTTTCACCATGTGGGGGGTTGGTTGCTAATTTGTACGTACGCATAGGTGTGCTAAAAATGTACGGTGTGCAACAGAGGGAGGGGGATAAAAATATGCCTTTTCTTGTGTATGTACTATATGGATGGCCCCCTATATTAATCTTCCTGCTTTTGAACAGGCCTGTAGTGGCAGTGGTTTTCACATAGGCTAATTTAGCCTCCTAAATGACGTTAAATCACATTATTATTATTATTATTATTATTATTATTATTATTATTATTATAATGGACATAAAAATTTTGGGTGTCTTGGTGAATCATTTGGTAAAGCATTAGCTCTGCCTAACATGAACCATCAATCTGGGTTTGATTCTCAGGCCTCGGGCGCTCGCATGATCACCAGCACTGACTGGACTTAACCCTTTACCTGTTCAATTATTTGTAACGTAATGTAGAATGGACAAGTATTCTTGGGGCTAATGGGAAAAAGGTTAAATGTTATCTGCATAGTATTCTACTTTCGGCTAATGACTACTGCATCATTGTCAAAGTGCCTTACAAACTGATGACGATTTAGACTCGTGATGAAATTCAAAATGTCTAATTCAACATTCAGAACACTGCAAAAACTGTGAAAGAAAATATTAATCGTGCAGAGGTGCAAATCAAAAGCTCTCAATGTCACCCTTGCTGGTTGTTATGCTTCCAGAGAGGTATCGGCTTTGCTGGTAGAGAGTAATCGTTTTCATGGCTCTGTCCACTGGTAGAAGTCATTGAAAGTAATTTCATAATGGATTTATGGAGTTTGGCATTTTCTTCTTGTAGGAGTTGGATACGTAGTTGATTTGCTTGCAGTTGGTTCTCCATGTCTTTGGCAATATTGCCGGTACCTAGCAAAAGAAATTAGGAAAACAATGGTCCATCGCTCAAAAAGAGCATCTTTGTTCATGCATATACAAATATACAAATATACAAATATACAAATATACTGCAAACTAGTATAAAAATAACGATATTATAAGTCGTTGCTACACTTATAGACAATAGCAGGCTGCAGACATTATAAATGTTAATTCCAACAGGACAGTAGTACAACAGTCCACTAAATGCGAAAAAGACAGACGTCTGAGACTGTTTTTACAGTAGATAGCTCACTTTTCCATCCAACTATTGTAACAGCCATTCACTCAACGAGCAAGTCAACCCACAATATTACTGAGAAGATATTTACGTAAAAGTACAAAAACAATCGTGAGCAAATTGAGTTTATGTATACGCAAGGAAGAGGAAGACCCAGGAAAAAGTGGATGGACAACATCAGAGAAGACATGAACATGAAAGGAATTACAATAGTAGAAGGAAGACGATTGACAGAAGATATAACTTCTTGGAAGCATTTGTGTCTAGCTATTGCCACTGATGAGCTGGCAGAAAGCAAAGATGATGATGATGATGATGATGATGATGATGATGATGATGATAAGCAAGGATAGCTGCAAGCTGCCAACCAGAAAGATTTGCATTTGCAGTTGGATGCAGATCTGGATATTCCACCATAATGCGCATCTTTTCCTTTACTTCCTTGAGCTCGTTTTCCAAACGATTGGCAGCGTCTTCCAATCTTTGCACAGAGCTTTCCAACTTGGCCTTATCATTCCGCAGCTCCTCAGCAATATGCTACAGCAATAACATCAGAACACAGTTTCATATTTTTCATGCTGCTCTCTATGGTCAAACCAAATCAATCTGTACAGATGGCTGCTTTCTATAAATTTTTCTAAACAAGTATTTGGAGTAAATATTAAGGTTAAATAGTAAATTGTAGGCTTTGAATTTTTTGTTCAATTGTTCAATATTATTCATAATGCAACTTCAAACATTCTGGGAAATTCAATTATGTCACAAAAAATTTGATCAAATATGTGACTCTGGTCTTTACTAAACCCATACTAAAGCATGACAAATCAAGAATAAGACACAAATACACACAGGAAATAAATTCATCAGCTTTACAGACCTCTTTTTCTTCAATCAACTTCTGGAATTGCGTATGGTCAACTTTCATTGCCTCAACTTTTTCATGAAGTTTATCCTTTGCCTCTTCAAGAGAAGCAATCTGTTCTCGGAGAAACCCGTTTTCTTGATCGATGTCATCTAGGCGAAGGCGCAACAAGTCCTGCTTTGATTGTTCTGCCTAAAAATTCCTCATGCTATGAAGCTTTAAAATAGTCACATAATTAAATCAACAAACATTTATCACTGAAGAATGTGTAAAAGGCATGAGATATTGCCATATTGCCATCATAGCAAACTCCATGATGAGTAGATTATCTTTATCTTCCGAGAAATATCTCCAGTAATTGAGAGAGTGTTGCCCAGGTTGCTTCAACTGCACACTACATTCACACTACATCTAAACTGATGCCTTCATATACCGGTACTTTATTGTGAAGTACAAATACAAATAACCGATTAAGATGAATGAGTTAGAATTTCCATCGTATGAATTGCATTTGAGAGAATGTCATGCTGCTCTAGTATGCTGAAAAATAGACCATTTGTGTCTTGCTATTCTCATCACTGTCTGTAAAAAAAATAATTATTCTCTACAACACCAAAATGCACCTCACCGAATCCGGTAGCAAAAACACGGCCAACAGCAGCACATTTTCCAAATGATGACACTGATACTGATGTAATTACTGCTGCCAGTACAAAGTGATTTCTCTAAGCAGCATTTTATATGCTGCTAGGTTAACAGAAAATTTCATTCTCAATTAGTATTAGTAATAAAAAATTGCCGATACCTCGTTGTGTTCATTAGCGCTTCTATTGACGGCTTTCTGCTTCTTTAGTTCAATCAAAGTTTCTTCCAGTTTCATCGAAGTGGCTTTGAAATCATTTTCAACTTTACTAATATCCTCTTCCATTTGTTGTTGTTTCTGTTGCAACATATTTCCTCTGGAACATTCTACAATATAATTACACACCAACAGCATATCTCCGTTCAGTCATTGCAATATATAACAAGTCTTTATCAACATCAGCTTCAAAACATCATGGACAATTATTCCAATCACACATCCTACAAATAATTTTCACATGATTTACAAACCCAAATTCAAACAAACAACAAATAAAGCTGAGAATGCACCGATGGGGTTGCAAATTACCGGTAGAAGTTATGTTTAAAAATTAGCATAAAAGTGGTTTGATATAACAAACCTTGAGACAAGAAAAGAAATTAAATGTAGCAAATAATTTTAACTATAAAAGTAAGTAAAAGCTTGTGTATCTGCTCATAGTAGCATCACGGTGGATGACAATGTCTAGATTGGGGTACTCAAACTTTTTTGAAGCCAGTCCACATTCCGTCTTCCATCGTTCATGAGGGTCCATTAGTTACAACAGAAGTCCTATTATTCATATATGCCTCCTGCGGCGTAGTAGGTACCGGTAACAATGAGTAACTACAGGTCCCCTTAATAGACTGTTATAAGTGCATCAAGGCAACAGATAAAAATGACAAAAACCAAAATGCAAATAATAAATTTTAGACTTTATGACGGGCTATTGGGCCCCTCCCCTGAACAATTTTTCAAGGTAATTAGTGATATTAGAAATAGACGGTGAACTCAGATGCATAATTTAAAGACTTTAATTATGACTTAGTGCCGAGTGGCCAAATATAGCAGGGACAGTACAAAGACAGAAATGGAAAGACATCAGCATATGATTGCAACAACAATAGTCATTAAGTAAGCTAATATTTATAATAATAACTGGATTTTAAGTGGTTTAGTAGGGGTTTTCCTGTGTTGAAAGCCACTAAAATTGAGGTTCAGAATTTTACAGACACACTGAAAGAGCTGCGGCGGTCCACAAGAACCAGCTTTGAGGTCCAGACTTTTTTCAGCTTTCACTTCTCTGAAGTTCACTAGACTCTGATTAGGGCAATTAACTTACTAAATAAATATAACAAAACTGACATTCAAATCACAAAAACATAAACGAATAATTGCAAGAATTCCACTAAATATAATAAAGCCAACCAAACTTCTCGATTCCATACCCATATCAGCAAATTCCTGCTTTTGCCTTTTTAACTCAGCCTTCATTTTGTCTAGCTCCTCCTCGAAAGTCAATCGAACTTGTTTTGAGTCTGCTTTCAGCTTCTGAAGTTCAGTGTCTAAATCAGACTTGGACTTTTCTAAGTCCTTAAAAAAAATAAACACGGCACACCTGTGATAGCAAGTTCCTGCCCTGCTGCATATAATTTCAAGTTCACCTGCTACTATGGCACGGTGCCTTGGCACAAAAAAACATTTAAGTAAGATATGCTGATGAGAAATAAATTGGTCTGCTTGAATGACATCCAAAGCAAGTGACTCAAATGATGGTATAAAGTTGAACTATTTCAGAATCACAGTAATATATTTCACAAATCATTTCCTCTAAGAGTCTGGTAATAAAGCAAATGTGCAAACTTTAATACATGAACATTAATGTCCTACCTTAAGTTTACCTTCATACTGCTTTTTCATAATCCCGGAGTTTTGTCTTTCAGCCTTGTATTGCTCGGTATGTTTTGCAACACTGGCTGCCATGTCCTTATTTTTACTTTTAAGTTCATTAACCTGCTCATTTAGAGGATTAACAGTGGACATCAACCATTCAAGATGCTTTCCGATGCTGATCAGATCTTTATTCTGCTCAGCTGCCCACTGCTTGACATTGTTGGCTGAAAATTTTCAAAAATAAAAGATTAACGTTAGCATTTCTTTGGCCAAGGCAATCTTAGAAGTTTGCTAATTAGTGAACATTTCAATACCCAAATCCTGTTGTTTAATGCATAATAAACAATAAAAGCAGACTCTGAGTAAACTCCTGAATTCAAAGAATTCTATTTTAAGTAATCGAAAAGACAGCAAATGACAGTGGAGATAATTAATTAATGCATAAAGAAAAGAATTTCATGTAAGAGTTAAGGAAGTCAATCTTTTGTTGCCCAAAATATGCATGCATTCTTCCGAGCAGTTCATGCTTAGAAGAACAAAAGAGTTGCTAGGAATTTGCTAATCAAAAGGGTTTCCTAAGTGACAATCATCCGAAACCCAGAACCAAAAATATGCCTAGATAAATAAAGTAACTGGGTATGGCCAAATCTAGAGCTGTTATCACTACATTTATCATATTCCAATCATTAAATTCAGAGATGTTTGAAAAATCTTAACACGATTAACTAAAGGCTACCAAAACCTGACTGCTGTAATATCTGGAAACTAATTTTATCTGTAACCAAATGTCTCAAAAACAGCATAAACTACCGAGAAGATAACTAGTATGCACAGCTGAGCTAGCAATATCAGAATTGTGTTAATTCCTTTAACAATCTATTCATATAATACTGACGAAGATTTGTGAAAATTTGAGAAATATATAACATAGATATCATATGAGTGGGAAATAATCGTAAATCACTTTATCTAATACGAAAATAAACCAAATAAGTAGAATGATCACAACTGGCTGAACTGCTGGATCAATGAAATAAAAGTTAATCAAGTATGTATGCTCAACATATAATATATTATATGAACAGCTTGTACCACGAATACCTGAAAACCATTCTAACTTCTGAACGCTATTCCTGTGCTTGCAAAGAGAAGACTCCAAATGAAGTGATTCACACATGTTCACTACAGTGTTGCCCACTTCTCTTAGATTCTGCTGAACGAAATGGCAAGAATCACACGGCACGAAAGCTGTCTCGATAGTCTGCGATGCCTTACTGTATTCATCACGAGCAGGCGAGACAATATTGGCCCTGCAAGCTGAACCGGGAAGCTTTTTAATGTCTGATAAATCCTTAGTATTCAAAGCAGAGTCCAATGGAGTTCCGAAAGGTACTCCAAGCTTTGCCTTAGCATGTAATTCCTCTAACTCAGATATTCGACGTGACTTTCCTTTGTTCTAAAAATTAAGCAGCACTTTAAAAGCAGTTTCAATTGATAATATACAACAAGGTCATAAATGAAAATGTCAGGGAATATGACAGGGACAAAATTATGACAATTTTAGTTAATTACTGCCTTAATTAGCAAACAGAAAATTAGAAACATTGAAAACAGGCTTAAATCAGCAATAGGCTCCATGTAATTAGCTGATTTTTCTGATTAAAAGAATTAAATAATGAAAAACAATTTCACATGCAGGATTTGCTACTGCTTAAATTAATCAGCCTACTGATGCATTTGCAACATAAATACCCGCAAGTGGTGGTCATGACTGATTGAAGACATTCTTAAATAACTGATAGTTAATAGAATAGTAACAGAAAACTGCAGATTGAGAACAAACAAGATTAATTAAACAACTGCAAGTAAACAGAACAATTCCAGTCCATACTTCTGAATTCAGTTGATCCAATTGGGTATTCAACTGAAGAACAGCACTCCAATACTTCTTCACTACCAATCCTACAGAAGTGCTCTTAACCATACGCAGCCCAGTCCCTGCCTTTTTTGAAATCTGCTCCATAAATTTTCCCATTACTTGCAGCAAGAGTATGAACCTGAAAAAATTCAAAATAAGGAACTACTTTAAACATCATTAAATAAGAATCAGTATAAAATACAGGTAATTGATAGCATTCATTGTATGATTAACTAATGGCTGATAGCCTTAAATGAGCTGTCAACCTGAGTTAAATTCCTGGGTATTCAAATGTCCACATGCAGAAAGAACAAGTGAAGACCCCATTCAGTCTCCATAGTGCTTTTGGCTGATGACTACTGCATTATCATTAAAGCACTATATAAATTAAACATTTTCTTTTGAGACTGCTACTGAGGATAAATGGAAATAACAGCAACATTCCGAAACATTGACGAAAATGAAAACTGATAATGCAATTTCAAAATACCATCTGCAAGATATGAGTCTTTCAATCAGCATGATTACAAAATGCAGTCTAGTAGCTCATTAATTAACTAGTTAGTTAGTTAGTTAGTTAGTTAGTTAGTGAATTAGTTTTCAAATATACAAATTTATATATAGATACAAGTTTATATTACCATACTCAGAAGGTAAGTAACAGTATCTCAAAAGCGTTAAGCAGCAAGACATTGATACAAACAGGGAAGAAGTAACAGTACTACATTCGGATCAAATGAATTGATGCTTCAAAGGCAGAGCAATGAGCTGCATGATCTCCAGTGTAATTTGAAGCATTACAGTTAGTAAATGGATGACACGCAAGTACTGTTCATTGCGGTCATATTTGTAAGTATCAATAGCAGTAAAAGTGTAATAATAAACGACAAAGAATTAGGCTTACAATACCACACAAAATTAACAATAAAACCAATACTGACGCTTACCGGTCAATTACTAATTCCAGCAGAATGATGTGAGCCAGCTGTCTTTCTTCCAGATCATCACAGTACCTGTATGTCTGAAGCAGTTCATCAATGTTCAATGCTGTTGACTCTTTATCTGGATATTTCCACGAACGAAAACTCACAGGACCAACACGTGACAGAACATCCAACATGGCCGACTGCAGGTCAGCAACGTCAGTGTGAAGACTCTCGATGCAGTCACGACTTCCCAAAATTTCAGCCATTTTGATAAGTCAGTCAAAACAAAACCTTAAAAATCAAAAATTAACAATTGCAAATCATGACTTAATACAGCATTGAACATTCTGTGTGTTTCTTCCTCTCATCCAATAACAATGTGTAATCTGCAAACACAGTTTCATATGTTTCATAAGATTACAGGCTGAACTAAAATTCAGAAATTTTAGTTAAAATACATAACTATGAAATCAAGTCAGCTATTAATAAAAAAAGTATAGTTAAACATAAAGATTGAGTATCAGTAAAAGATTCAGATCATTGCAATTTATAGCAATCATTCTGCAGTAAATCGTGTCACTATTAAAATCTCTTCATTAATTCGCAGTAACTGTCCGATGGATCTTCTGAAGAGGCGCTACATAAATAGTCTCCTCTCGATTACATTATTAAATATATAATAGGTCTACTCACGCAACTATTAACATCAACAACACCAACACCTAACAACTGAGCGTCACAAAACTTTTCTGCATAAATTATTACAGATAATTCTAACTATCCGTCACTATTGTGTTTTCTCCATACTCTGCAATTCGAATAAATTGGCTTTTATCTTTAAAATGTTTATACAACAATTAAATGCCTAAGTTTCAATGTTTAATGTTTATGGAAACCATAGATGCGCTGATGCGATGAAATAAAAACGTAAAAACCTAGATCGGAAGTGAAACTGTCTTCAAGTGTCTTGCATAATTGCATTATTCATATGTAGCTCAATGGTACCAGAAGCTTGGACAGGGAGGCTGTAAGCCTTACAGACTCCCTGGTTTGGACCAGAACTTCCAGAAGCCAGGAATCTTAAACCAAAGAGCAGTGCAACGGAAAAGGCTGATTGTGAAAGTTTGCCATCAAAATGTTGTCACCTCAAAAATCCTATCAGAATTATAGAAACCGAGGTGAAATGGCTAGGCTACTATCCAAAAAATTGATTTTCAGTCAAGTGACTTGAATTTGACATTCATTTGGAAGCGTTCCAGTTTCCAGTGCTTCGTGCATTTGTAATAGCCATCAACAGATCGCACTGGCAAGCATCTGAACTTATTGGAATATATTTGAGCGATCCAGTGTTTTCCCATGACCAATTTTTTAAAGAAAGCAGCTGAAGACATTGTTGTTTCAACTTGTTTGATCTGGTTCGCAGCTGACATTAGCGCATTTTCTGCTTTGCGTATAGGCCTATTTTGCGCTCTATAGATGCTAATGCTAATAATAATGCTAATAATAATGCTAATGCTAATGCTATGCTAATGCTAATAATAATGCTAATAATAATAATAATAATAATAATAATAATAATAATAATAATAATAAATAATAATAATAATAATAATAATGGCGTTATGGCGAACAAGAAATCCGGCAAGCATCAATATGATCATCGAACCATGTTCTGGCCAGCTAGGGACAATTAAGTCATTGGACAAAACGCTAGATCGGCTAGAACATTTACAGGAGATGTAATATAGCTGAAAGCATTAGGCTGAATAAAATCCCCAATAAACACCAAACGTTGGGCCATTGCAGGGCCGACGCGTGTAAGTGCGGGCCACATGGCGATATTGGCCGAAGACCCGCCAACAGATTTATGCCCACAGTGGGCCAATGAAGCTGGCCCAGCCGCGGCCAGTCGTCGCTTAATGCTTACCGGCGTAGTAATATGCACTATAGTTCCGGTGCACTATTTTAGCTGCTTAATAAAGTAAAGTAAAGTAAAATCTCGTGGATTTCTATAGCGCCTTGGAAAGCAGCACAACAGTAGCTGCTTATTCTTAGGCGCTCAGCCTCTCTTAAAATAGCTATAGGAAAGGTGTGGGATCAGCCAGGCAATAGTCAATATCCGAAGGGCAGTGAGGCTAGGTTGTTACAGCTATGGCGGAAATGATTTCAGAAACAGGAAGGATTTAAGCTTAGACCTGAAGACTTGAGGAGAAAGTGCAGGAATTATAGGAAATGAGGAATCAGATTTTATTGTTTGAAAGTGTCCAAGTGTGCGAAGGGAAGCTGGGATCGAGTTCCAGAGTTCAGGTGCAGCGTATGAGAAGGCACGGTTGCAAATTTTCAGGGATGATTGATTTAGCGGGCGTGACAGAGTGAGATGAGATGACGAACGTGTGGGTCGAGGAGGCTGAGGGATTAATAGTGACCTAAGGTAGACAGGTTTTGATGACTGAAGTGAGCTATGTGTAAAATTATTATCTTATATTGGATACGTTCAGTTATTTTAAGCCAATGTAATGATTTTAGTATGGGTGAAATAATCAAGTGTAAATCAACAAATAACGCATAATATTATCATAAAGTTATAATTAATTACACTTATATTAATTATAAATTAAATTAGTGCATCCTTGTTTTGAATAACACTTAATCATAACTTTTAGAAGTTTTTGTAATTCAAATAAATGTTACTGCGGGACTGATATATGGCCGCGATCTGCTGCTCTCGTTAAACGCTGTGAAGTGAGTTGAATTTATTTTTGTAACAAGTTCATTTTTAAAACAAATCTTGTAATGCAATTGTCTGCACTTAATGTGAGTGGTGAACTTTGCAATTTGAGGCTTCCTTGAAACTTGACTTGGCTCTTAAAACATTGTCATGCGCTGTTGCGCCGCCATGATGGTCTATGTAGCACGTACGTGATCTATAATTATAATTGTGGAGGGGTGGGCGGAAACTGGCGATTAGAACCCACTGCTTACTGTTACACCTGTAATTCTCTGGTTTCTCTATTCACTGTTGTGTATAAAAGTGTAAGCATCTAGTATCGGAAAGTCGTGTCAATGTGTTCATTCATTCATTAATTCTTGGACGATTTCTATAGCGCTGTAACAAGGCTGAGGCCCACAACAAAAGCGCTTTAACATCTCAACTATACCCCAACCCAAACAGATGCGTTTTTTAAGCTCTTGATGAAGTGCTCAGGAGTATTAGCCGTGGTGACATCGTCGGGAAGAGAGTTTCACAAGATGGGGTTGCCGCGTGTGAAGGATCTCTCTCCAAACTTAGTAGTCTTGGAGGGAGAAGGAACCTGAAGTTTGACCCCACGACTCGAACGGAGTGACAATCTCCTATCACTGCACTGCGTCTCTTTTTTACAACAGAGGCGAGAAACTCTGGACAGTATAAAATCCGTGTTCCTGATATGTGTGGACTTGCATAAGAATATGACATGCTTATGATGCTTATGTACAGCCAGTTGGTGCAAAATATTGTGAAATGGGTTCAAAATTTAAAATGTTGGCCTATAGTATAACAGCATTGAATGTCAGCTGGTCCAACAGATGCATTATGCAAATATAAGGAATTGTTTTAATAGATGCAATTAGCATTATGCAAATATAAGGAATTGCTTGAATAGACACAATTAGCATGTTCTCCAGTTTGTTAACGGTAATTTTAAAAGCATTTTACTATTCTTTCTTATATAGAGACTCATATAGAGACTCACTTATATAGAGAACATGAAAACAAAACAGCACTTTTTTTAGTGCAAGAGTGGTGGACAGATGGAATGAACTGGATGAGGGGATAGTAACGGCTACAACTGTGAATGGGTTCAAAATAAACCTCAGTAGTTTAGGATATTATATTGGACAGAACAACAGTGGTTCTCACACAGGGCAGTCCCAATTAACCACTTTAAACCTTGTTATATTATTATTATATATATTATTATATTATATTAAATCAACATGCTGTCCAGTACTGTTGTGGATGTGTTGTTCCAGCATTTGCTACCTCTGAAGAGTACTGCATGATTTTTGCAAAAATTAAATCGAATTGATTCCAAAATTGAGATATTGTCGCGGAGTGTCACTATACTTGTCAACAGAGGTGGAACAAGAGGCAGCAGCTTGGATGTTCCCACTATGCCTGAAGGAATGAAACTGCCAGCCGATGCAGTCAAAGATTTGAAGGATGCAGCATCTTTTGTCAAGCAGAATGAGCAAGCTGGACAAGGCTTGGTTAGATGGTGTTAATTTTATTAACTGGTACAGTAAGATCCAGGTTGAGTGTGCCCCACATTTCATCTCTGATATTTATTTCTGAATAAATATTCAGATGTTTATCTCTTAATGGGCCTTCTGTTACCCTATTTGAGCCATTTAAATATGCAAAATTCGGCTTATGTCTCAAATTAGCCTACAGCAAGATGATGTACTCTGCCGAGAACATTGAACATGCCAGTAGGGCCCAAAATTTATACTTTAGCCAATGCTATCATGTATTGGATGTGTGTGTACCGGTACATTATATGTAGCCTACCTAGTAAAATACAACGTTCTTTATGAAGGTTTAACTGGAACTGTTTAGGCAAGATACTTGTCAACGTTTGGAGCGACAACTATCACCGATACAGTAAATGGTATGATGAAGGCGATTATGATGAACGAATTGTCCTGCCAATTCAACTGGGCTGGAAACAGGGGAAAGCACAGCTTCCAAGCACTGGGATTGTCACCTTCCATATCTGGTATATGCACTCTTTATTTTGTCTGCAGATTTCAGGTCACAGTGGTTGTGTTTGTATATATTTGATAAGAGTTTGAGTCATTGCAATAGATTGCTTTTTTCACAATACGTCTTCAAAACAGCTGTTGCAGACAAACTTTATTTATTGACACTGACTGTAATGGGCTTAAAACAATACAAAGTGATTTGCAGTTATGTGTAGAAAGTTGGTTAAACTAACAGACTATGCACCATAATGATTCCAGAGCAGCAAGCTAGAAGTCCAATTACACCAAACTCTTGATCAAATACGTTAATAATAATAATAATAATAATAATAATAATAATAATAATAATAATAATAATAAAGCATGTATTATTACTGCTCACCCAAATATATGCTGATGTCAGGCTTCATATTAAATTGACCAGTGCCAATATTTAGGTGTTATGTCTTTTGTTGTAATTGCTTGTACTGTGCAGCTCCTTCAGTTACTGTCGAGACCATGGATAGTGTTGCTGCAATAGTGCTTCTATTGACTTGTAAATACATTGACCAACTTGCTTGAGATACAATCGTTAGCAGCTGTGGCTGGTATGAGCTAATGCAGACGCATCTTCTTAGAGAAACTCAGAGCAGATTAGCATGTTTGACCATAGGTATACATCATCTAGAATGCAACTTTAGGTGAATATTACATGAGGTATTATTGAGAGAAAAATTATATATTTGTATTTCAAATCAACAGTATTTGATGTTTCAATACTGTTGTCTAATTTGTCATGCTGTGCGAATTAACGAACAAACGAGAGATACCGTCAACAGGCTGGCTGAAGATAAAATTAAGGTCTGGTTGAGACAGGCTCGGGACAGAGATGGTGGTCGGAAACGTTTTCTGACTGCTGCTGCAAAGCAGTCATCTGATAAAAGACGTTTTGAACAACTTCCTCAGACCAGGAGTCTGACAACAGTGTCAAATCTGATAACTGACCTACAGCTTCTGTTAAAACAATGTCACATATTTAAATTATATGAAGAAATTGTTTAGAACTGGTCATTTTATTCAAATTAGTTGTTCTTTTGGACTTTCAATTTGACTAGTTTTCATTGCTTTTTGGCAGACATTGTAGCCTTTTGTACTGTGCAGTCTGCAGCTGACCCCATGCACGCCCGCACATTGAGGCAAGAGATTACACTTGCCCTCCTGGAAAATGCAAATACCAATATTTCACACTAAAATCTGAAAACCTTGATAAAATACTAACTGTGACTATTGTGTTAAAATGTTTTTCCCTCCTGGAAAAATTTATGTTGCATAACCGTGATCATTGTGTTTTGCTCCTCCTGGCGAAAAATTCTGCTAGGCGCCCATGGCTGTAACCAATTAGTAAGCAAATTTAATATCTGTTAAAGAGATTTAAGAGATTTCATTGTCGTTTTTGACTTGTATTTTTTTATAATATCTATACCAGTAAATCAGTTGAGGCTGTAGATGGCAATCAATAATTTTCATATATTTTTGTTGTCAGATCTGATCAATAATTGATATTGGCTGTTAAAATGTTGTACCACTTACGTGAAAGTGCCGTTAGCATTATTTTTTGTTCAAAAATTGTCACAGCAATTATGTTGATACACGTATCACAATCAGTGTTTATTCTAGCCATCTTGACATTGGGGGATTTAGAAATGTTTGGGGGATTTAGAAATGTTTGGGGGAAGGTCTGAGTCTCCAAAACCTTGACAAGCAAAAGATCATCCATCCTTCCTAATATCCTTTACCCTTCTCAAGTTCTCATTTACCCTTCTCAAATGCCCTGGCAACCAAATAAATTGTCATCTTTACATTTTGCCCTAAAAAAAAGCCCCCAATCCTCACACTTTTGGGGAAATTATAAAACTTTGGATAAATTCCCCGAGAAGGCCTAGAATAAACACTATCACAATTGATCATCGATCTTGCATTGTAAGTTGTATGCTGACTATGTTTGTCATTGATTTTTTTAAAATTAATATGTTATGTTTTAGAAGTGAAGAGTGTGAGAGTTTATATATGGTAGGATGGTGCAGTATTATATGCTGGCCCACTGAAGGACCATTGAAGGCCGGATACAGATACGAACTGAGGCCCTTTGATGGCCGGGCATGTAGGGCCTTTATAGGACCAATTTGCAAAATCTATGAGGGCCCACTGCAGATATAAATTGAGGGCCCTTTGAGGGCCCGACATGCAGGGCCTTTATAGGGCCAATTTGCAAAATCTATGAGGGCCCAATGCAGATATGAACTGAGGGCCCTTTGATGGCCCGACATGTAGGGCCTTTATAGGACCAATTTGCAAAATCTTTGAGGGCCCAATGCAGAAAAATAGCAATTATCGACATTGGCCCCTCAAAAAAAAATTCATTGGCCATATGATAGGGCCAACAAACTGTGTTGATTGGGTCAGGCAAGCTCTCTCGTAATGCTTGACGGACAAGCAGCTAGCTAGGCCATTTGCGTTATAGCCTCCTAAATTGCGTTAAATTTTATAGGGTGGCCCATATGGGGTGGCCACAGAGGCACAGACCCATTTCAAACCCACTTGCCTTAGAACGCCAGAAACTCGCGAACCTGGTCTGATCCAGACGGTTGCTCAACTTTCTCGCAATTTGCACAATGCCACTGGTGTAAAGTAGAAAGATAAAGTAAAGTAAGTAAAGTAAAATCTAGTGGATTTCTATAACGCCTTGGAAAGCAGCACATCAGTAGCTGCTTATTCTTAGGCGCTCAACCTCTCTTAAAATAGCTATAGGAAAGGTGTGGGATCAGCCAGGCAATAGTCAATATCCGAAGATACATTAAATTTTTAGCATAATTCCAATCACTTAATTCGTGGCTGTTTTCTTGTGTAGGCCTATAGGCCTAATAAGCCTACTGCATTTGGAACAGCGGTTCTCAATCCGTGGTCCGCGGACCAAAAGTGGTTCGCGAGAGGGCGTCTAGTGGTTCGCGGCATATAGCGAAAAAAAACAAAAAAATGACGGGTAACGTTTTTTGCTTGTCATCAGCCTTTTTTGATAGGCGATAACGTTTCTTTGCTTGTCGAGATTTTTCGGCAGACACTGGTTTCATATTTCTCAGGTGGCCGCGAAAAATTTTTGACACTCAAAAGTGGTCCACCGTCCGCGAGACAAAGGGATCTGAGAACCACTGATTTGGAAGCAATGACAGCGTGAGTTCGTACGAGACTAAAATAGGCATTAGGAGTCGGCAGTTTAACAAAATCATCGCTGGTGCCAATGAACAATGACAATCGTCGTATTTTGTCATTAATCAAAAATGACGTTTAAATAAAAAATGACGTGTAAATCAAAAATGACGTGCAAATGCATTCAATAACACTGTAACTCTGAAGTTCAGAACCAGAGTTTGTCAACCATTTAAAACACGATAGATTACATCTTTGCTCAGAATAACGATTGATATGACGACACTAAACTGATTGAAGTTGAAAATATAAGTAAGCCCCTTTATGTGCCAGTATTTGAGCGAAACTTCGGGTTAAATTTAAGAGACAGGCACATTTTCAACAACAAGGTCAGTTTATTTTGCCAATTAAATTTTCTTCGTCGTCTTATGATTGCGGACGTTATTGTAAACTTGCATTTGAATTATTATCCAGAGTCACAATTTTGTTCTCGATGTACGTATAATGTCAATGTATACAGGCCTATCTCGTACAGTCAATGGCGTTATTGTGTAGTATGAAATGGCTGCATGGTGTGTTCTATTTCGAACACTGTAGATCGAAATCGAGAATGATATTGTTGGTTATTCTTGCAAAGGTTAAAGCAATGAATTTGGGGCTAGAGGAAAATGTGAATTTTGCGGGAGAATTTCTTCAAATCGATTAGATTTTTGCATATCTAGGTCCTATAGCCTACACCTTCTATTCAACAGGCCTTGAATTGGCTTATCTCACTCAGCGAATTAATTATTATAAAACTTAGTTTTTGATGTCTACAAAACCTGTTGTCGGCCCATATTCCCATAATGAACCAGTTATCTTAATATGCGACTCTTCCCTCGATCACCCTACTATGCCTTCCGCAAGATATTCGGCAGGACTTTCATTTAGTTGATGTCCCTCGTTCTCATACAGTCAATGGCGTTAATGTGTAGTATGAAATGGCTGGGAGTGCTCTATTTCGAACCCCGTAGATCAAAATTGAGAATGATGTTATTGATGAGATGGGACAATAGGAAAATGTAAAGTTTGGTGGAGAATTTCTTCAATTCGATTAGATTTTTGCATATCTTGGTCCAATGCACCCTCTACTCAACAGGCCTTCAATTGGCTTCTCTCACACAGCGAATTAAAAGCACAGCAAACGAGCTTGAGTGAGAAATAAATTCGGATCTATAAAATTTACGGAAGATGGCAGAGTGGGTTTCGTGCTGGAGCGTCAGGCTGACGGAGCGGGTTCAAGCCCCGTTAGTGCCCCTAGTGGCTTTCACACAGGCAGTAATGCCTTTTAAGCCACTTTAATTCATGCCAAGTCCACGTGTCTTAAGCAGAAACGTCATTTCACTGTTTTCCAGGAGGAGACACTTTCCACCTGGTAACTTTGCAAAAAGTTGACGACCTTTTGTTTTGTTTTTTTTGCTTGTCAGTCTTCGATTAATTGCTTCTAATTACTCCTCGAGGAGTCGACTATGACCTTTTTTGCTTGACAGTCTTTTCAACTCTAGTCAATTTGCATTTTAAAAACTGAAAAGCACAAACATTCGCGAAAAAATTTGTTTCTCAAAAATCAGAAGGGCAACGGCCCCTGCCCCCCGCCCCCCCCCAATGACGTCCCTGGTCAGACTGGTCTTAAGAAAGACACACACACACACACACACACACAGCCGTACACACGCGCGCGTGGGCGTGTGTGTGTGTGTGTGTGTGTGTGTGCAGATAAAAGAGATTTTATATAATATATTTATTGTTTTATTGATGTATTTGCATATTATTTTAACATGTACGATTAACAGGGATTTCATCCAACAAAGCAAAAGAATTTCCATGTCATCAAGTCAGTAGCCATTCAAATTCAATTTATTTTAAATGTCATATATTTTGAATATTGCGCGAAATTTGGCGTTGAAATTGAATGCTTGTTGTCAGAAGACCATCTTGGTTGAATAGAATTTATCTTAAATTTTGATTATGCACACATTGAGTCAGTCTTACTTTGTCTCATGACACGAGCTCACCATTTAACACTTTGTACGTTTTATATAGGCCTATGTCCACGTTGCACCATTCTCTAATGTTGTCTATCCATTCTTTCCGCGGTCTTCCTCTTATCTTTTCGCCTTCCATTATTCCTAGCACGATCCTTTTTATCAGCCTTTTGCCGTTCCTCCTGCAGCCAAATAGTCCAAATAGCCGGAGTTTCTTTTCAATGGTTTCTTTTTTCTTTTAAATGCTTAGACGATGTCGTTTTCAAATTTTCATTGGCCATATTTAGCTTTGATTAGGTCTATATGCTTACATATTTCGCAAATGCATAACCACAGACTGCGACTGTTAAAATTATCCTCTTGAGATTTTATTTTCCCATGCAGTCCTTAGAAACAGTGGGTAGAGGCATATATGCGAGTAAACTGTTTCATCGTAAGAAGGACACACGAGTGTGACCGCTTCATTCGACTACGTTAGGCAAGTGAGGCGCACAGGCCATGCTAGATGCATTACTCGAAAAGGCAATGATGAATTTTGCGTGACTACAGGTAAGTTGCTAACACCTCAGACTTCGGGGGCCAACGTTGGCCATGGACGAATTCTGACGGCCACTGACTACCAGCTGGTGTCGCTCTACACAGATCTGAAACGAAGTGACATCGAAAATCTTAAGTCAATCGCTGGAATCTATGATGTCGCTCAGA